>JAKTWO010000020.1:0-144365 GCA_030582055.1 Wickerhamiella lipophila | reverse complement strand
GAGAGCCCTGAGGCTCCCCCTGCCACCCCCGTTGTTGAGATCCCCACCGTCCCTGCTCCTGAGGGTCATGAGAGCCCTGAGGCTCCCCCTGCCACCCCCGTTGTTGAGATCCCCACCGTCCCTGCTCCTGAGGGTCATGAGAGCCCCGACGCTCCCCCTGCCACCCCCGTTGTTGAGATCCCCACCGTCTCTGCTCCTGTCGCTGCTAACGGTGCCATGCGCAACACTGCCTTTGGCCTCGCCGCTGTCGTCGCTGCTCTTTTGTAAGTGTAATATTAACTAATATATGAATTTATACCATGTCTGAGGAAAGGATCGATAAATGAATCTATCGATGAGCTCTAGCCTTGTTCATTAGATTCCCTTGAAAAGTAGCCACGACTTCGTTGGCCCAAATTTATCACGATACCTAATGTCCTGATTTTCGCCTGCTAGTTATCTACCGGTGAGGTTCTTGTGCTTTGTTCTCTTGATACCTTTCCGCTTTGGCCTCTCCAGCAACTACCTCTCCTCAAATAAGACCCCCGAGGAGTACATCCCTTGGTATATATCTTGACAAAGCAGCCGCTCAATAGAAAGAAAGAAAAAAAGAAGAAAAAAAATAATGTCTGTGAATAGAAAAATAACAGACCCAAGCCACTGGAGCGCCTCGCAAGTAATTAATAACCTCGACAATGAGACTGAGAATGGGAAGCTCCAGGAGTTTCTTGCCGACGCATCCTCACAGCAACTGTTGAACATCCATGATGGTTCCCTTGAAAAGAACAAAAGAACGCAGTCTAACGGTGACCAGGAGCACTCAGGTGATGAGGATATCATCGAAAACATTCAGGTGAAGCAAGAGGACGATGATGACGAGGTACTTTTCATAGGTTCTCGACCCTGCAAACAGCCAGTGCCCTTTCCACTGCCCGTGGACACCCGAACGGCCAAAAAGCGCAAGCGATCAGTTTTTAAGCGTGCGGATGGCAAGCAGCAGGGTGATAACAAGGCAAACGGCCGCCCTCGCAAGTACCTTTACGATGGCCGTGATTCGGAGAGCGATTTCGTGTTGAGCGACCTTGAGGATGGTTGGCAGCTCATACAAACCGAACAGCACCAGCAGCAGAGAGACTCGCGGCGTAAGACTTCGAGATGGGTCTGCTACTCGGATATCGAGGAGAAAATGTTTCTCCACTGGCTAGTACAGGGCCGCTCCCTCAACTACGTTGTCAAGGCCTTCAGGGGATTGCGCAGTCGTAACGGGCTTTATCAAAAAATGACCTCTATACGTCGGCAGTTTGATAGTGTGCAGCTTGATATCTCAAAAGACAATCACTATGAAGCCCACAGCGACGGTCAAGGCAATGTTCGCGGGGTCGGTGTCCGCGGGCCTATTCCTCGCGAGGATCTCCACCAGTTCAAAATTGCGTTATTTGAAATGAGTAATAAGCCATCCTTGAAACAACGTATTAGTGGGTTTAACGAGTGAGAGCTTTCCTGCTTTACAGGGGGAGGGGGTCGGTGGGGTCGTCTGGCATCAAATCGGGCAGTCAGTTTTCAAATTTGAATACCTTCGGTGATTTCCAAACGAACAATTCGCTCTAGATTCAACTGTTTGACAGCGATATAGTATTCCCTTCGATCCTGCAAGCCATTTATTCTATGCCCATGGCCAACGCTAATATGTTTAATCCTGATCTCACTGTGGCCACAAATTTATTCTCTACAAACTTAAAATTAACTTTATTCAGCTGATACGATCTATTTATGCCAACCACGAATTAAATCTTGAGCATATTATGAGGTGTGCGAGCCATGGCTTAGCACTCAGAATTATATATGTTTCGATAACATACCTTGCGGGCAGACTACGCTCTATAATCAGGAGATGATAGCTCCTTTCTACATCGGTTTTCATGAATTTAGACCAAAGGGGCATACTACTCACATTAACTTAGCTGCACATGCTAGTTGAGCTGGTTATGAGCAAATTTTCTAAACGCCTAAAACTCTGATATATACTACACCAGCTAAAATATTAGCGGAATTTCTGCTACATATTGTCACTGAGCACAAGAGAGTCGAATACCGGGGCAAGCACGGCTAATAGAGGTTACACGCTAATGCAGCTGACCGAAAGCTCACGAATCTCGCATACTCCTCAACTAAATTGAATTTATGTTATAGGGGGATGCACATTTAGAGCCTACACCTTACGAAGGTGCATACGTTCAGCCGTGCTTGTGCCCAAAAATATCGAAGTATCCGCCCTCCACCCAGAATAAGTAGATTTTTGTGGTATTTAGAAGGTGGTGACTAGATGAGAGGTATCACTGTTACATCAAGTTGAATCCGCACTATCGTCCATATAGTGGCTAGCCAGCCAGTCATAAAATTGCCCAGCATAGGAGCTAAAAAACCTCATGGAAAGCAACATTCAGGTTGCAGAACTTGATTAGAAAGTGTTTCAAGAACCTAGTAGACTACAAAACTGATCATTGAATTCCGCATAGAGACTGTCCATGGTCTGCTCCCTTGCATACCCGCAAGTGAAAGGATAAGTTGTTAGCTTCAATATGAGTTAGTTCCGGCCATTCATCAGCTGAGGAATACAATTGAAGAAGTTAAGGGCCCACTTCTTTGTATGGAGTGCAAATAGAAACGCCGAAAAGACTGCCCGTGGGCACAAGAGATGATTCGACCCAGGATCGAACTGGGGACGTTCTGCGTGTTAAGCAGATGCCATAACCAACTAGACCATCGAACCTAACCCTTGTTTTAAGGGGTCTTAATTACAATAATACCCCAAATAAATGTGTAATCACGTGATAAAGTTACAAAACCACTCAACTCACAAATCAATTTTTCAAATTCGGGCGTCTGGTGTAGTTGGTTATCACATGTGCTTAGCATGCACGAGGTCAGCGGTTCGACTCCGCTGTCGTCCATCTTTTTGAATTTTTCTTTTAGAATTCAGGTACTCATTGGCAAATTTAAAGGCTTCGTGCTTGCACTATCTGAAGTAAATCCTGTGAAGCTTGAAGGTGAGCAGTTGAGCGACAATTTGTGGTCGGAGTCTTTCTTCAATTGTTTTTGGTGTAGTTTTAAAACATAGGTCAATTTAGCCCGCGCGCTTCTACGTAACTATAGGCTAATATAGGTGAGGCAATGCTTAATGTGATGATTGCGTGCAAGAGGAGATATGGAGCTGCGCACAATAGGCTAGGTGGTAAGTATAAAGGATATTCGGAATTGGGGCTGGATATTTTCGGGGGCACAGTTCGTTGCAGGTAGCTTCTTGAGGAGTCATGAATGATCTCCACGGCTCGCATTATCTTGCTTCAAGGCATCCTCGCAAGGACGCTTAAGCGCAAATTATATACTCAGCGAAGTTTCAACATAAAGTAAAAATATGTAGTACAGCTTATTTTATGGAAAAAAAAAAATTTTTTTTAGCCATTGATGCCCCACAGAATCAAGATGACCGCTAAATGCAAACAGCTATGACATGAACCAGACCCATTCTTTATTATTTACAACTGAGTACCCGCCAATTTACCTTGAAGACAACACGATTGATCCACCCCTCCTTGGACCTGCAACTTCATCACCTCTCGGCTTTAGGTCATGAGCCTCTATGTCAAGTTTGGCTCGCTACTGACGAAAACCATCTCCAAGCCTATTGCCAACGCAATCAAGAGTTCTGCAACCGAGCATGAGAGCTTTCGTAGGCTTTGTATCAAGTTTGCCCAACAGCTCCACAAGGCAGATGTCAACGTACGGCGAAGGCTTCTGGGTCAAAACAATGTCAAGGTACGGCCCCTGAATGATAAGAAAGCTATACAGAGTGGTGCCAATTTCCTTGCAGACTCCTTTGTTTTCGCAATTGGTGGCGGTATCATTCTCTATGAGTACCAGCGTAGTAAACGTAAAGAGGCAAAACGGCAGGCTTCTGTAGCAGATGATATCCGGGTCCTTCAGGATGAAGTTGACTGGCTTGTTTACCAGCTTAAATTGAAGACAATTCTAGACAAGGACTATGTTGTTCCTGACGATGTGGAGACCACAATTATTCACCTCAAGAAGCGGGATGGCAGTGATAGTGCCGCCTCAAAAGAAAAGAATGAAGACACCGAAGGGAAAAAGAAATCCGGGAAGAATGACACAAACAAAGCAAAGCAGACATCATCATGGCAAGCACCCAAAATTGAAGAGAGCTTGAGCTTCTGGTCAAAGGTCCACAACCTCGTGGGCATCACCACTAGTAAATAAAGAAACTTTGTACATACTTAGAGTTGATTTACAAACTCAATGAATTTTTACTTGAAATTATTTGTAGTATCTTGTCTCAATAAATGGCATTGAAGCAACGACAGCCGGTCTGCCTTTGCCACGAATAATGACGCCCAACTCCTGACCGCTCTTAGCATATTTGCGGGGAAGATAAGCCATGGCGACATTTTTGCCTACTGTTGGGCCCAAGCTTCCACTGGTGATAACGCCAATAACATTGCCATCGGGATCAACTACCTCACAGCCCTCACGAGGGGCGGGTCCACTAGAGGTTAAACCAGTACGAATGAGGGTATCTTTGTTTTTGAGCTGTTGCAAAATAATCTCTGCACCATTAAACTCACCAGCTTTACGACGGCTTTTGGCTACAGTCCACGCAAGGCGACCGGCAACGGGAGTTGTTTGATCATTTAGGTCATGGCCATAGAGGCACATACCGGCCTCAAGACGCAACGAGTCACGAGCAGCAAGACCGATTGGCTTCACAGTAGGATCTGTGCACAAAGCTTCGGCGAATTCATTGGTCTTTTCGTCGCTACGAATCGAAATTTCAAAGCCATCCTCGCCAGTGTAGCCACCGCGGCAAAAGTGCATGGGTGTACCCAGAACATCGATGAAAGCTGCCTCGCCGAACTTGATAGTCTTTAAGTCAGTGGTAGTGAACTTTTGAAGCGTTTCAGCAGCTTTTGGGCCCTGAAGGGCTATCAGGCCTCCTCCCAGAACTGTATGGTCAGGCTTCAGACCGAGCTTTGCAGCCTGATCCTTGAAGAACTTAAGGTCTTTTTCGCGAGTACCAGCATTGGTAATAACAAAAAACCCCTCATCGTCGTGCCTGCAAATAGTGGAATCATCAACAATACCAGCGTTCTCATTGAGCAACACCGATAGGGTATTTTGGAAGGGCTTGAGGCCCTTAAGATCAGTAGGAGTGACTTTTTCCAGTAGCTTCAGAGAGTCGGGACCGGAAAATTTATGCTGAACCATATGGCTCACATCGAAGAGGCCTGCATTTTGACGAACCCAGTTGTGAGACTCGATATGGGATTGGCCTTGATAGAGGACAGGCATTGCATAGCCCGCGAAATCTACCATTTTAGCATTGCGAGCGATATGAAAATCGTATAGACAAGTTCGAAGCATAGTGGAAAAAGGGACAATTGCGGTGATGATCTCTGGGTTTTAGGAGTGTGACCCGGGGCTATCCCGAGTCGGCTAGGGTATGCTCGTGTATCTCAGATATAGCTCGGGGTGGTGTAGGTGGGGGGTTAGCCATCAGCGACGCGATATGAATGGCCTGATTACCTCGAGGTATACCTAATGAGTTATTAGATGAGCCATATCAATTGACACAGGTGCTCAGATGGTCCGGTGAACCCAACTTTGTAGCGGCGATATGAGCTATATGTATGTCTGCTTGAATTTCTAGTGGTACCTATTGTATAGGATGCATATAATGGCATTGAGCTTAATATCTTTGAGGGCGAGATGAAAATATCCCAACTAGTGCTAACAACGTGCGCCTGGTGTGGCGTGGGGCTTGGCTACATTGACGGCTCCTGAATCGCCATACTCACCCATCCTCGACCGCCACACTTGCCACTCCCTATCCATGTCCTCGAGTCAAAGTAAACGTCAAAAGCTGGAAGGCTCGCTCCCATGGGTTGAGAAATACCGCCCAAAGACTATAGAAGATATGGTCGGTAATGAGGAAACACTTGAACGGCTTAGAATTATTTCCAGGGATGGTAACGTTCCACACATGATAATTAGTGGTGCTCCAGGTATCGGAAAAACCACGAGTGCACTGTGTCTTGCACATGAACTTCTGGGTTCGAGATTTAAAGAAGGAGTCTTGGAGCTTAATGCCAGCGATGAGCGTGGTATCGATGTGGTTCGAGGTGCGATCAAGTCATTCGCGCAGCGTAAGATCGATTTACCCCGTGGAGTACACAAGCTGGTGATTCTGGACGAGGCCGATTCTATGACCCCTGGTGCTCAACAGGCTCTCCGTCGTACAATGGAGATTTATGCGGGCACCACACGGTTCATTTATGCCTGCAACCAGAGCTCCAAGATCATCGAGCCCCTGCAGTCGCGTTGTGCTCTTTTACGATTCGGTAAACTGAGTGATGATCAAATGGCAATCCGGCTCAGAAAAATTGCTCAACTAGAACACATTGACCTCCAAGAAGATGGTATCTCGGCCCTTTTGTTCAGTGCTGATGGTGATATGCGGCAGGCAATCAATAACCTTGAGAGTACCCAAGCTGCATATGGAACTATCAATTCTGAAAACGTTTTCAAGATTGTGGATCAACCACACCCCGTCCTGATTGCCCAGATGGTTGAGGCAGCCACTTCCAAGGACCTCAACAGAGCTCTCGATATTCTGAATGAGCTATGGATAAAGGGGTACAGCGTTAATGATATTGTGGGAACAACTTTCCGTGTAACCAAAAAACTCGCCGTAGATGACGAAAAGAAACTGGATGCCCTCAGGGAGATTGGGTTCTGCCAAGTTAGGGTCCTCCAGGGAATCGGATCACAGCTCCAGGTTGCTGGTTTACTTGGTAAGTTGGCACTAGCCTAATTATTTGTTTAGGTATTTAATTTTTAGTGTCTTGTCGTGTGACTGGAGTGTCTACTCGCTCTTTTAACCCATCTGATGAATAACTACACCAAAAGTTGCGAGACCCAAAACTGTAATAACAGTATAGATTGAATTGCCTCCAACAGAAGGTGCACCCATCCAATTGCAAAATGTGTGGGCAACAATTGCGGGCCACACGCTCTCATAGTGCCACCACAAAAATGCCGCGTAAATACCGAAAAGCCATGTTATTACAAAATGCACTCCGCAATTGACTAAAACCTGAGGCCAGGGAATGCCTCTGGCTCTCAGTTGCTGTGCATGATGAAGGTGAGCCACCCCAAAGTAAAGCGGCGTAATACAAACAGTTGTCCCCAACGAAGCACCTTTTTGGCGATATAAAGCACATAAAATCCCTCTATAGACAATTTCTTCCGTCAAGGGGCCAATCAAAAGATTACGAACTCCAGTAAGGTTAAGCACATCAAGGTCGAGATCTTGGCTGAGGATAGTGCCAATATACGGTATGAGAGTCAAAGAGAGTGACTTGAAGCAGTCTGTGAAGCAAAAAGCAAACCCAATACCCTTATACCACTCATATTGCCACAGTCTAAGAGCCAAGATTAGCCCCAAAGTGTAGACGGTGATGACGCTCAGTCGCTGCTTAAGAACAGTAGGGTCATCCCTATCACCTCTAGTTTTACTGAAAATATAGAGAGCTGCTGGATAGCTTGATGCTACCAAGAGTCCAAGCCATTGATACATAACAAGAGGTGGTGGCAAGGCGATCGGAACTAGAATGTGGGTCCTCTGCCTCGGACTTGGGGCTTTGAGGGTACTCAGATCTCAGCCACTTGCGCCACTCCTAAATGGAATATGCAAACAAGACGGTCTATAGCATCACAGAGACAGAAGTACTGGCACATGAACTTATTACAGATGATAGTACTCACGAGCCTTTGACTTGGTATACTTGTAGTGAGCTTAAAGAAGTGGCAAAGTATACTACCAAAAAGGGTAAAACCCCACAGAGTCTCTGCGCTCTCAAAAGCGCAGAAATGATATTCCTTGGTTATAAAAACTCGTGCTCGACGCTGGGGTCCGCTCTGGAACCGATCCATGGGCTCTCAATGCGGGATGTCAACTTCCTGCTCATCCAGGGTGATACAGTTGCGGCGTTTACCCCGAGCACAATTCGCATAATGACTGCTGAAAAAACGAAACTGAGTTTGAAGAAAACTATCGATCACTCAGGGGTTCGGGTTGCTGCCATTGCGGGCCGTTCTCTATTAGTTGCTACAGATGAGCTCTATGAGTTAATAGACCTCACAATTGATTCGAAAATTCCTTTATTTCCTACCCCCCAGGCTCCTTTAATAGCGCAAGTCAATTCTCAAGAATTCCTCGTAGTTCAAGGAACTGGTCCCCAGGAACCCTCTATGGGACTGATAGTCAACTTCACGGGCGAGGCCTCGAGACAACCGATAATGTGGGATTCGTACCCTTTACAGGTTCATGTTGATGGCCAACTAATCATCGCTTTATTTGAAGAAAAAGCCACCGCACATTCCGTCTCGAGCCAGGAGCTTGTCAAGGAATGGTCTCTAATCGATATTTGGCCCCATGACTCGAAACCGAAGCTTGCTAAAACGTATCCCATTGAGCTCAAACTAATTGAGAAGCTGATCGGAACCCTCACTGTTGTCTCTTGTACAGCTCTTTACTATCAACAGCAGGTTCAATGGCTGGTACCACCATCTCAGATTGCGCAAGTACAGGAGATGATCCTCAAGGATGAGAAGTTAGACCTCGACACACTAGGCCTTACGAGCCTGGAAAAAGAGTATGCTCAAGCTCTCCTGTGTTTGCGGCAGCTGGAACTCGCGAAAGGTGGTAAACTTCCCGTGGCGTCGCTTCAATCGGTGATCATGTATATATTTGGCGACTCACCAGACTTGGAGGTACCTTTCCCCGGACTCGGGGACTACATTGAAGCATTGAAATTATTAGACAAAACAAAAGCCCATTCAGATTTATACTGTCGGTACCTACAGTCGCTGGTCGCTACTCCTGAGGTTGAACAGATTGTGGCACGGCTGTTGACGGGCGAACAACTCGTGGAATACCTCATAAGTGCTAAAAATGGCAAAAAGCTAGCAAAGAATCTTGAGAATACCGAGATATTGCAGGAGTATTACCTGAAAACTAACTCTCAAACCGACTTGTTGGACCTGTGGTACCAT
This sequence comes from Wickerhamiella lipophila, assembly GCA_030582055.1. NCBI lineage: Eukaryota > Fungi > Ascomycota > Dipodascomycetes > Dipodascales > Trichomonascaceae > Wickerhamiella > Wickerhamiella lipophila. The sequence continues at coordinate 135,257 of JAKTWO010000020.1, read as the reverse complement.
CAGATTTCCAGTAACCCTAAATACGCTCAAAAATTAGTGGACTATCTTGCTGTAGTGGACGATAGAGAGCTGGTATGGAATGAAGCACTCAAACTAATAAAAGTCGTTCCTCAAACTGGTGTCCAGATCTTCACCCGCAAAGCAAAATGCCAATTCGACCCGGATGAGGTTTTGGGGACCCTTAAAAGTATTGACGGCGGTAGCGGTGGTGCTGCATGGCGAATATACCTCAAACACCTTGTTTACTCCAAAAAACGGAAAGTGTTTGCTCAAGATCTAGTGATGGTGGTGGCTCAGGACTTGATTGACTTGTATGCGGAGCCAGAAATTTCTAACGCCGTAGAGGAATCGTACCGCAAATATCGCGAGCTGGTGTGGCCCAAACGGCCTTATTTCCATTTTCTTCAGGCACAGCCCGACAAGTCACCTGGCTTCGAGCGATTTGTCGACCTTGAGCTTGAGTTTGCTACGCTCATCAAAGATGGTAGCGATATGGCACCACTTATTTCAGTTATTGATGAGCACGCCCCTCAACTCCTCGTAGAGAGATGCGCGGTTTACCGGAAGCTTGAGCTCCACAACCAGTGCCTCGATTTTCTCGTCAAAGATATCACAGATTATGTGGCTGCTATATGGTATTGTTTGTATGATTCTCGCGGTAAAGCTCTAACTCGCTCGGTCCAAGAGGACTTGGCAAAGTATACCCTTAGGCTGCTGATAGCTGAGAATGCTCCGGCTGAAGTGATCTCTGAGCATTTGGAAAAGCAAAAACAAGTACTCGATATAGAGTACGTGGTGTCAAATGTTCCCCATAATACCACATTGAGCTCTGTGGGGTCATTTTTCGCTTGGCATTATGAGCAGCTTTGTGCAAAAAAACAGCTTTCTCAGTTGTACAAAGCACTGACAATTGGTGAAGCCAAATGGAATGATAACGCACTCAAGAGCTTGAGTGAGCTTGAGTAAGGACTCCTTCACAGTAGTATAGGGAGGCACAGGCGCTGAGCTCTCGCGCTCGTACTCACACATTTCATTTTATTTATATGGTCTCTAGATAAAATATGTACATTAGATTCTGACTTGTTTAACCTGACTAGGTGCCATACCACCAGCAGATACCTTGGCCAAAAACTGTTTTTGGTCGCTTGAGAGCGAAGCATTTGCATTCAAAGTACGAGCAACATTTTGGGTGATTTTTTCATCACTAATAAGTAAAGAGGAGAAGTCTCCATTGATCTGTGACTGAACGGCCGATTGGACATTCGAGGTATTTTGGGATTGATTGACAACCGACCAGAACCGGGCATTAAAGCTGGGACCCTGGACCAAGGATGTAGCAATAGAGCGAGGGGTAAGAGGATCAACAGTTATAAATGTTGTGTTGGAGTTTTGGAGCACGGCATCAATACTTTCCTTGGCGGAGATAACTAGTGGCACACTCTCAACAGACCTGACACCAGCAGCGTTGACATTGGTCCTAGCAACAGCAGCAACTCTCTTGGCTCCCGAACCCTTTTTATTATTAGGGCGACCCCTACCAGCGGGTTTAGCACGGGGTGCTGGTCTACGGGTTTTGGCCTCAGCATAGATGAATGCCTGTGATGCACCAGAGGGAGGAATCAAGGGCTTCTGAGAGGTGCTTGGGCTTGATTCAGCACGTCTTTGGAAGGTTTGCGGGCCACGTGGTGTTTGTGGAGTCTTTTCAGAAGCACCTGCTGTAGCCACTGGCTGAGTGCCCTCTGGTCTCTTGACCCACTGCTTGCGAGGAACTTGCTTGCGAGTCTGAGAGCCGCTGGCTCCAGCTGGTTTAGCAGTGGCGTTTGCTTGCTTGACTCCCTGTGGGCCACTAGCCTTGGTTCCTACCTTGGATCCTTTGGCACCCTGCGGCCCAGATTTCTTACCCCTGGATCCCGACCTGGCTTCCTGAGCACCAGCTGCCTTGGGCTTACTCTGCTTCTTGGCAATATCTTCGATTCTTGCCACGTAGGATGCAATATTGAACCCCTGTGAATAAAACCGGCGTGTAGGAAGCATGATTACAAAATTTGCGATTGGGCACCCATGAGCACACCACCTCCGGCCGAACTGAATGAGCCTGGGGCGCCGGGAACGCCAAGTCTTTTACGAGGAATGGGTTCCGAGGTCGACGAACCGCATAGCCCTAGTGCTAAACGTCGACGTGCCCCTCGGCAGCGTGCCCAATTAGAGCAACTCCTCAAGCAGGTGAGCCTGATCAAGCAGCAACTTGAGGATATAATCGAGGACCTGGACAGTTAGACATTGGCGTTTACCTGTCGCAGAATATTCTTATATATTAATCTACGCTGTAACTACATCTCACTCATCTGCCAATCTGAGGTGCTCGGATTAGTAAGCCAGGACCCACTGCCATTCCGGCCAGCGGAACCACCCCCATTGTATCCCACCGGTCAACTTTGCTATCTTTACCCACATGTCTATTGGGCATCTTAAACTGCTCGACGCGCTAAGAGCGCCTGACTCCGAGCAATTCAAAGAAGTAGCGCAAACCTACAATCTAAGTAACGCGCCCTGTATCCTTGAAATTGCTATCAGCAGTACCCCCTCTGTGTTTACAGCGGTACTCCAATGGTACCGCCAGCAACACCGCGATATCAACGAAAAAAACCCAGATAGTGGAAACACTGCTCTACACGTGGCTGCTTATACCAATAATCTTGATTCAGCGCGCTTGTTACTCAAGGAACCCACCATCAATGACACCGCCACCAACAATGCTGGCGATACCCCCGTAGAGTGCGCGCAAACCAGCGAAATGACAGCCCTGATGAACGACGCCCAGCAGAAGTTTCTCAAAGATGTAAGCATTGGCCTCAAAACTGCTTTCAATCAGCGCGATCTCAAGACCCTCGATATCCTGTTTAGCAATCCCCGCGTTGACGAGCTTATTGACATCAACGGCGTTGACCCGGATACTGGAAATACTGTTTTGCATGATGCTGCTCAAGCAGGGGATCTGAATCTCGTTCAGTTCATTTTAAACCATCGGGGCGACCCGCTTGCCCGCAACTCTCGGAAGCAAGCACCGGTTGACGTTGCAAAGTCCCCTCAAGTCCAAAGTGAGCTTACACATGCCGCAAAGACGCATACAGTGAATAATCACTCCGATACTGTACAAGGATTTCTTAAAAAATGGACCAATTTCACCCAGGGGTACCGCTCCCGGTGGTTCGTGCTTGAGAATGGTAAACTTTCGTATTACAAGCATCCAGATGATAAACAGCCTCGTGATGTGCTGGTTTTGTCCAACGCTACCATCAAAGTCCAGTCCAGCGTGAGCAAGAGCTTTGAGATCAAGACTCGCCACCATAAACTTGTGCTCAAGGCTGCCCACTCAAATGATGCAAATCGCTGGGTATGGGCTTTGCAAAACGCAATCTCCGATAACCAAAGACCAAAGGCTACCAGACCGTCTAATCAGAGTGTTACTTCTGGTGTATCCGCATCTGCTGGAAGCGCTTCAGTAGGTGCCAAGGCTTTTGGACCCACACTTAATGTTCCCGGTAATGACGATACTTCACCTCCTTCTTCTTCTTCTGGTCATGCCCGCCAGAACTCCACTGCGCCATCCACTCGTTCTACTCGTTTTATTGATGACCTAGACAACGGATTCCTTCTTTCCGAGGATGAGGATGATGATGATGAGCCTCTTGTCGAGCCCGCCCCCCCTGCTGCTGTAGTAGCGTCTTTGGACGCGCTTGCTTCGCTCTGTAAGGAGAATCCCAATAGCTCTACCCCAACTGCACTGCATACCATTGACCAGCTGAAGACCGACATCTCTGGGTACCGCCAGCTCTATTCTCGTATTATTCGCCGCCTCAAGTGTCAAATCGAGCAATCAGAGCAGCAGCAGCGCTTTTGGGCACAGAACTGTCGCTCCTTAGAGGTCAAGTTAGAGAAGGCGGAGGGACTCATTTACCTGAAACAGAAGCAAGAGAGCCAAGGCGAGGATGAGATTGATGATGGAGATGTGTTTTACGATACTGTTGATGAATTTGAGCGTGCAAACTTGGGCCACCCAAACGCCCATGACCCTGCCAGAGGCACTCACCCCAACAATGCCAGCTCAGATCCTACTGACTCTAATAAGAGTGCCACTTCTAATGCCAACTTCGTATCAGACAGCAGTGAAAAGGGCGGTGCAGGGCCCGGATCTGTAGCTGCTGGTGCTGCTGCTGGTGCGGTTGCCGCTGGTGGCACTGCCGCTACTGTACACCATTCTACAAGCGAGACGGCTACACATGCTTCCGAACCTACAGTTGCTCACAAAACTTCTCCTCTCGAGTCTCATGAAACACCCCAGCAAGATAAGCATCAGTCCCAGGCCGGCGATGAGAAACACTCTCATTCCCACGGTGATGAATCCAATTATGAGAAACTCACGTCTCCCCAAACTGATATTGAGAAAGTCATTGTGCAGGAAGACTCTTTTGCCGGCTACGAAGGTGGTGTTCGTAAACACCTTAATCTTGATAAAGACAACCGTCCAAAGATCTCCTTGTGGGGTGTACTCAAATCTTTAATTGGTAAAGACATGACAAAGATGACTCTTCCTGTCTCCTTTAATGAGTGTACCAATCTGTTGCAGAGATCAGCTGAGGACATGGAGTATGTTGATTTACTTGACAAGGCAGCCGCTACGACTGAGGATGATGGCCTTCGTATGGCATTTGTTGCCGCATTTTGTGCATCTTCGTACTCCTCGACTATCAACCGTGTTGCCAAGCCATTTAACCCTCTGCTGGGAGAGACCTTTGAGTACTGTCGTCCTGACCATGATTTTCGCATGATCTCTGAGCAGGTATCGCACCACCCACCCATTGGTGCTCTCTATGCCGAAAGCCCCCGTTGGACCTTTTATGGTCACTCTGATGTTAAGTCAAAGTTCAATGGACGCTCCTTTGACATTGTGCCAACGGGTCTTTGGTATTTAGCTTTGCGCCCCGATAAGGGCTCTGGTGTTAAGGAGGAGCTCTACACATTCCGCAAGGTAACCTCGAGTGTGGTTGGTATTATGGTAGGTAGTCCTTTGGTGGATAACTATGGAACTATGGAAATTAGGAACCATACTACCGGTGTTTCCTGCAATTTTGAATTTAAGTCTCGCGGTTGGAGAGGAAACTCTGCCTTCAAGGTAGAGGGAGTTGTCAAGGACAAGCGTGGTCAGGAGCTATATACTGTTGGAGGAAAATGGGATGATAAGATTTACGCTAAGAAAGCTGGTGCTGACTCCAAGGGTAAATTACTACTTTGGCAGGTTCATGAGCGCCCTAATGCTCCATTTAACTTGACTCCGTTTGCAATTACTCTCAACGCCCTTCCTGATGAGCTGAAGACCTGGCTTCCTCCCACCGATACTAGATTCCGTCCCGACCAGCGAGATATGGAAGAGGGTCGCTATGACCAAGCTGGGCAAGCCAAAGATCGTGTCGAGAAGAAGCAGCGCGCAGCACGTCGCCAACGCGAAGAGAAAGGTCTCAGTTATGAGCCGTCATGGTTCAAGCTAGCCAAGCATCCAGTTACTGGCGAGGACTATTATGCTCCTGCTAACGACTACTGGGCACATCGTGCAAAACACGACTGGAATTGCCCTGATATCTTCTAGCTTAAGGTTTTGTTTATATAGTTGGCTAAATTACATCTTATAAGTGTTTGCTATAGCATTTGGTACTTGGCGCGGCATTAAAACGCCCCACTTTTATTAATTAGTCTGCGACTGTCAAAGCCTGCATCTACGCCACTTGATATGCGCCACAATCATGAAGGAAGCGGTTCTCAAAGAAGCTGAGGAAACGGAGGGACGATTCTGTCTAGAGTGTAATTCATAAAGCTCATTCAAGTATTGAGTGGTTTTAAAAGTGATACTCTCGGCCCTCGTGAACCTCTTTCCCCGCCGTTTACTATCTATAAGAAAATTTCCATGTCTGATTCTAATCAGAAACCCTTACCCATTTACGCGATAGACAAGAACATCGCCCAATTAGCTTGGAGTAGACCATGCGATATGCAGGTACCTGCAATCTCTTTACGTCCCTATAACAGTCATCCCAAGTCCCAGGGAGAAAACCTTGATTGTATCCTGAGCCAGTTCACCTCTTTATGCAAATCGTAGATGGACCTGATGGCCCTGAGTATAGTTTACCGGCCTATGATACTGGAGATGTTGCCTTTACTATGTGTTGCACATTTGGTGTGTTGATTATGATTCCGGGGCTTGGATTTTTATATAGTGGTCTTGCTCGCCGTAAATCTGCCCTATCAATGCTCTGGCTCACCCTGATGGCCGCCTCAATGTCCATGTTTACCTGGTATTTCTGGGCTTATTCGCTTGCTTTTAGCGACACTGCCTCCAATGGATTCATTGGAAACCTGCATAAAATCGTTCTCCGTAACACCACTGATGACGATCTGGACGCTCTAACCCCTGAACTACTAACATCCACTTTTCAGGGCATGTTTTGCGCTGTTACCTCTGCTATTTTAGCTGGTGGTGCTGCCGAGCGTGGCAGATTCTTCCCCTTTATCTTGTTTATCTTTTGCTGGTCAACGATAGTCTATTCACCACTTGCATACTGGGCATGGGGTCCCGATGGATGGGCCGGGGCCAGATGGGGAGTACTTGATTTCGCAGGTGGTGGTCCTGTGGAGATCGGCTCTGGTGTAGGTGGCTTTGTCTATGCTGCTTGCTTGGGACGCCGTCATGAGAAACTCCTGGTCAATTTTAGACCTCACAACATCTCATTCGTTGTTCTTGGAACAATTTTACTGTGGTTTGGATGGCTTTCCTTCAACGCTGGAAGTGCCGGAGGTGCCAACCTGAGAGCTGTTTATGCCATTTGGAACTCCAACCTCACAGCTATCTTTGCTGCATTCTCATGGGTTCTACTCGATTGGCGACTTGAACGTAAGTGGTCCACTGTTGCCATTTGTTCAGGATTTATCTCTGGCCTTGTAGCAGCTACCCCAGCTTCGGGTGTTATCCCCATGTGGGCCTCCATTATCTTGGGAGTAGTGAGCGGCATCGCTTGTAACTTCAGCACCCAGCTCAAGTTTCTGCTAAGAGTTGATGATTCTATGGATACTTTTGCTGAGCACGGCGTCGCAGGTATCATTGGACTCCTATTCAATGCGTTTTTCGGGGATTCGATGATCATCAACGCCAGTGGTGGCCCAATTGGCGAAGGCGGATGGCTCAATCACAATTACAAGCTTTTATACAAGCAATTTGCCTACATATGTGCGTGTACTGGATATACAGCGGCACTCACTGCTATCATCGCACTTGCAATCAACTACATTCCTGGCTGCCATTTGCGAGTTTCCGTCGATGGCGAGGCTCGTGGTATCGACGAAGACCAAATTGGAGAGTTCGCCTACGATTATGTAGAGGTACGCCGTGACTATTTGGCATGGGCACCTCCTACACAAGTCCATGATGGTGCCTCACCTAAACAAAGCCCTTCAAACAGTAACGACAACGAGCAAGAACAAGAAAAAGTTAGAGAAATCACTGCGTAAGCGAGTTCAATAAAATGTTCCCTGTCTATTATAATTCAGGGCGTTGAAGCGTAATTTAATTTATTCAGAGTAGAACTTCATTGCCACTCAGCTGAAGCCATAAATAGCCATAAGCTTAACAGTTCCAGCCTCTTTGTGAACTCCCTTTATAAAAACTAGGACACAAGTATCTCAAATTTTTATCCAAAATCACATCCAATCCTCTCTGCATATGCATGCATGCGATTTGAGGGTGCATAAATGTAAACAAAAGGTCAACCCTAATAGACATCCACCTACACCTCCAAAACATGGAATCTCAGCTTAATGATTTCCTAGTCAAGCTAGAAAACAAGCAACAGCTAGCTACGGTTTTGGCTCAGCTTGAATCTTGGTTGGTAAAACTGGGAGGAGGGGCCCCCGAGAAGAGCATTCGCAAAGCATCATCTCATGGCCAGCTAGAGGAGTTTTGTAGGCTCCAGGATAGTTTTGCCTATAACTTATGCGGAAGGCTAGTACGTTTGCTTGAGGGGAATGATGATTCAGTGGTGTTGAAGGCACTCCATGTCATTCAAGGAACATGCCTTTTGCACAGGCCTTCAAGAATAGTGTTTGACAGCGATGTGCACCTCAAGAACTTGCTTCACGTTTGCCAAAACGCAACCCCCGAAGCTCAGATTGCAGCAATAAATACACTTTGTGCAGTGATGGTTCGACAAACCACAGTGATCAGAAGGTTTGAGCAAATGGCTGGGCTCAAGACGGTAACGGTGATTTTCAAGGACAAAAACACCACCTTTAAAGTCAAACGAGCAATTCTTGAATTCTTATTCTTTTACCTGATACCTGAAACCAGGTATCCTAAAGATACCTCTCGAAAAACAACTGCCGATAAGCAGGTTATGCTAGGCCGGTACCTGAGCAATGTTGATGGGCTTGTTCGGGAACTCGAGGTCAACAAACCCTTCGGTAATATGGACGTTGAATGGTAATACATTTGTCGCATTTTATTTAACTTTTTATATCTATACATCCACCATCAATCAAATACCCGAATCTGTGAGGAGGCTCATAAGTCCCTGGACCCTCCTGACCCCCCGAGCATGATTAGTGGCATATTCATCTACGGGCTAAGGGGTGAGGTCCTTGCATCACGGATCTACAAAGATGGACTCAAAAGAGCAGTCACAGATGTTTTCCGTGTACAAGTGATCTCTAATCCCGACTGTAACGTTCCTATTTTGACGCTCGGAAGCACATCGTTCATCTACATCCGTCATGAGAACCTCTATATTGTTGCCATTACCCGCCACGATGTGGATGCAGCGCTTGTTTATGAGCTTCTTTTCAAATTGGTCGAGATCGCTACCTCTGGCCTAGGTAAGTTCGACGAAGCAGCTTGTACTACTAAGGTTCATGTCGTTTACGAACTCCTAAGTGAGCTTGTGGATTTTGGATACCCCCAGCACACCGATGCGACAGTTATTGATCAAATTCTCGGTGCTTCTGGTTCATCGAGATTCTTGCCCAAAGATCTACTCCTCAAGAGGGGATCAGAATCGGCTCAAGCTCCTAGTACTGTCTCACGAGTAGCGGCAAGCGCGACCCCCTGGCGAAACTCAAACCTCAAATACCGTCAAAATGAGATATATGTGGATATCATTGAGTCTATCAATGTGGTAATGTCGTCAGAGGGTGGCCTCATCTCCTCTAATGCTACTGGTAAAGTACAAATGAAAACGCATCTTAGCGGTATGCCACAATGTATTATGGCTCTAAATGATGACGCTGAGGATGATGATATGGCTTACTTGGAAGATTTTCAAATGCATCAGTGCGTGAACCTCCCTGAGTTTTCGAAACATCATCGCATCTCCTTCTTGCCTCCAGATGGCGAGTTCGAGCTCATGAAATATTCTGTCGTGGAAGGAATCACATTACCATTCAAAGCAACAGCTTTAGTCCGCGAAATTGGTAAGACGCATGTGGACTATGATATTCGGCTGTGTGCCATGTTTCCTACGAGAATATCTGCCTCTAACGTGGTCATAAAAGTTCCAGTTCCACCGACTGTCACAAAAACATCATTTAAAGCAACGCGAGGGAAAGCAAAGTACAACGCCTCCACTCAAACTGTCGACTGGCGCTTCACAAGGATCTCAGGTGGACAGGAGGCAAAACTCACTGGCACTGCAGATGTAGCGGCCTCACAAACCCTCTGGTCTCGCCCACCTATCTCGGTTGAATTCAGCATTAGCATGTATTGTAGCAGTGGTCTCAGAGTCCAGTACCTAAAGATGGACGACTCAACCCCGTACAAGCCACTCAAATGGGTAAGGTACCTTACGAACAATGGAAATTATGAAATTAGAATGTGAACATATAAATATCGTTTAGATTTATGGGTCAAGTTTGCGCGCCTGGAGTTATAGGGTAGTGACCCATGTCAGATATATAGCCGAAGTTGGTGAGAGCTAATTAATAGGGACTAAATGTTATTTTCAGCAGCATGAATTCAATGAGTTTATATCACTGATTACTTACTTAAAGACTATGCCCAGCATACGCTATCTATCTGCTCTAGAGTACCTATCACGATGGCTATCTCGCTAGCTCGCTACAGCCTCTACATTGTCGAAGCATATAAAAAGTAGCGCTCTGGGCTCCATGAACCTTAATAACCGCGTCCCTTCTCTGCACCCTTCTTGGCCAGCTTATCTGCCATCTCGTTTCCGTAATGATTCGAGTGCGCTTTAATCTTTTCAAGTTTCACATTGTAGCCTTTCTCATTCGCTTTCTTCAATAGGGATAAGTTCTCCCTGAACAAGTCTGCGTTTTGTACATCCCCACCACTACTTGTTTTCCAGTTTCTACTCTCCCAGCCTGGAGTCCACTTTGTTAGGCCATTGATTGAGTACTCTGAGTCGCTATAAATAGTGTAATCGGTATCTTGAGACCCTCTTTCAACGATCTCGCCGAGCGCCATTTTTATTGCAGTGAGCTCACCAGCGTTATTGGTTGATTTATCAATTGAGCCATAAGAATCACGGGAATCACCCCAGTACATTCCCCAGCCCGCGTGTGCTACTTTTTTACCGTTACCCAAGCAGCTGCCATCTGTGTAAATTTCCTGAACCGTTTTTTGTGGAGTAGCGCTGTTGCCGGTTGTCCCAGTGCGACGATTGGCAGAGGGCGCCAGACTGCTAAAGCTACTGTGGCTACTCTCAGACGGTAGAGATGTTTCCTGGTAGTAGTTAGAATTCCTGCTGAGACTGCCAGCTGCGGGTTGATGTGAGGGGACTACATAGGCAGAGGGACTAACGTGCGTTCTAGCAGGCTTTTGTCTGGTTGTCTTGCTGGGATTGCGAGAGTAAGGGGTGTAATTTTCCGATGAATAGGAAGAAGCCGAGGGTCTGGATGATCCATTAGCATATGCGAGAGCCTCTGCGTGGGTATTAAAGGACTTAAACTCGGCGCCAGAGTATTTAGTGACATTGTCTGAACACTCAGACCACGAGTTGTAAATACCAGTGCTGCGACCTTTACGCACAGCGTAATATTTAACTTTACCCATCAGTTTCTTAATTATTCGAAATATGGGGATCTCCCGCTGTGTAGTAATTTATCCCAACGGACCATCTATAGGGGGGTTCCATGTACAGAACACTACATCCGGCACCTTGCCATACCTTGTATTGCATGGTGCATGCCGCCAGTTATTGGCTGAAGAGCGTTCATTGCTGAACACCTTGCCCGCTGTCTATATAAATCAGTGTAGAGCAACTACATAACGGGGCGAAAAAGCCTTACGCTCCAATTACAAGTAAAACAATGTCCAGACCTGGTTCTCCTAAGAGTACCAATGCTGACAAGCCCAGCTCCTTCAAGGATAATGCAGATAAGGCTGGCTCCTCCAGCCAGTCTACTGATAGGCCACCTTTTTTTAAATAAGTGACTGTTGGTTCCTGTTGGTTTCAACCAGATCCTCAGGACGTACCTCGGGAGGCAGGATCCAAGGCTTCTCAAAGAAGCCTTATAGATTCTCCGAGACCCCTTCATCTAAAAAGACATAAATTTTATCATACGCGGCGCCTAAACGCACTGGCTAAACGTAAATCATCAACTATCTACTCTAGTTAAAAGAAGAGCTGAAAGACTCAGTGGCGCTCTTCAACTTGGCCAAGTTATCCTTGGACAACTCACCAGTCTGGTTAATGGCGTCAATGATCTCCTTCTCGTTGGCATGAAGGTAATCACGGAACTCCTTCTCGAAGCGACCGACTTCCTTGACGGGGACGTTGTCGAGGTGACCGTTGACACCGGCGTAGATGATAGGGGCCTGGTCAGAGGCAGGGAGAGGAGAGTACTGAGGCTGAATCAAAAGCTGGGTAAGACGCTCACCACGGGTAAGAGTCTGCTTGGTAGAAGCATCCAAATCAGAACCAAACTGGGCAAAAGCAGCGACCTCACGGTACTGGGCCAAGAAAAGCTTAAGAGAACCAGCAACCTGCTTAACGGCCTTAACCTGAGCGGCGGAACCGACACGAGAGACGGAAAGACCGACGTTGATGGCGGGACGAATACCCTTGTAGAAGAGCTCAGCCTCCAAGAAAATCTGACCGTCAGTAATAGAAATGACGTTAGTGGGAATGTAAGCGGAGACATCACCGCCCTGGGTCTCAATGACGGGCAAGGCAGTCAAGGAACCGGCACCCTCCTTCTCATTAAGCTTGGCAGCACGCTCGAGCAAACGAGAGTGGAGGTAGAAGACATCACCGGGGTAAGCCTCACGTCCAGGAGGACGACGAAGCAAAAGGGACATCTGACGGTAAGCAACAGCCTGCTTGGAAAGATCATCGTAGACGATCAAAGCGTGACGACCGTTGTCACGGAACCACTCACCCATAGCGCAAGCACTGAAAGGAGCCAGGTACTGAAGAGGAGCAGCCTCGGAAGCGGTGGCAGCAACAATGATAGTGTACTTGAGCGCACCGTTAGCTTCCAAAATTTGGGAGAGCTGAGCGACAGTAGAACGCTTCTGACCGACGGCGACGTAGACGCAGTAAAGCTTCTTGGACTCGTCATTGCCCTGGTTGAGGGGCTTTTGGTTGATAATAGTATCAACAGCGATAGCAGTCTTACCAGTCTGACGATCACCGATAATCAACTCACGCTGGCCACGACCAACGGGGACAAGGGCGTCAACGGCCTTAAGACCAGTCTGCATAGGCTCGTGAACAGAGCGACGGGGCAAGATACCGGGAGCCTTGAGCTGAGCACGACGACGCTCCTTGGCGTTCAGGGGACCCTTACCATCAATAGCATTACCAAGGGCATCGACGACACGACCCAAAAGCTCTGGGCCAACAGGGACGTCAACAATGGTACCGGTACGCTTCACGGTCTCACCCTCCTTGACGAGAGCATCAGAACCGAACAATACAATACCGACCTGGCCGGCCTCAAGATTGAGGGCCATACCCTTGACACCAGAGCTGAACTCGACAAGCTCCTCGGCCTGAATCTTGTTAAGACCAAAAACACGGGCAACACCATCACCGATACTCAAGACACGTCCAGTCTCATCGAGGGAGGCCTCGGGCTTGACGCCACGAATACGCTCTTCCAAGATGCTAGAGACCTCAACGGGGGAGGCCTTTGCGTAAGTGCGCGCAAGGCTAGGGCGCGCAATCAGGCTTGTCTGACGAAGAGCACTTCTAAACATGTTGGCAGACGTTGAGTATGAAAAGGGCCAATGGGTGTTATAATCCCAAGGGCCGGGTAACTAATGCGCATAAGTGATTGGTCGTTTGTTCTGCTTAGTTAATGATATTGTCTGGCGGTCACGTGAATTGCCAGGGCGACACTCTTGTCAATAACCTACAAATATTTATTACCTTTTTCTAAATATATCTTTTAATCGAGAAAATCCAAATTTTTCACCCTTACTTGACTTGTTTGTGTAGCTAGCAATTATCTTCTGTTTAGAGTTGAATAAGAGATCGTGGTGGGTCGGGTGGTCTTGAAATTATTTTGTTATCCTTGATAGAGCGAGGATGGCTTGCTTTATTTAAAGAACCAATTTTTCGCTATCTGGGAGATTTCTGAAGCTTTATCCCTTTACAAACCTCCCAATATGATTAGTTCGAGTGAAAATGAGGCCCCGATATTACCATGTATTTGAACTTTATGTGTCTTGTCAAACAGCATACAATAGCATAGTTCGATATTACTGGTAACTAGCGTTTCACTCGAGGCCACTACGATATGTATTATAGGAGGGGCTCTTAGGTATTCGCCCAGCCCGTATTTGCCCTGGATTACTTGATCTAGGGTATAGCTTTATATGTTCTTCCGAATCATTCATTGTGTCGCTTGATTGTCTAATGCCTCATAGCTGCAAGCTAGTGTCCTCAACCCCAGAGCGCTATATACTATTTCCTGGAGTCAGCTAGTAGCAATTGAGTGAATACGGGGGACATTTCTCAGGAGAAACCCTGCGTAGGTGAGGCGCACCCGATACTGTTGAGTAGACTTTGAAATCTTCGAGTCAATTAGGGCTTTGCTGAAAAATTCACGAGTATAATTGAGGCTACCTCTGATTCGGATTTGAATTATCCTACGGTGCATTAACTCGATCAAGACGAAACACTCATTGAGCTCATTCCAGTGTGCCTCAAGCCCCGCGTGGGTACATTGTGAAATTTATGCCGTATTTTTAAAGTTATTTTCCCGATAGGCACGAATCGAAACTCCATAGCATCTCTTCAAAGGCAACTAAATGGTGTTATAGACTCGCTCAGTGTGGTCTCGATGAGGGTGGTAACTGACGAGTCTCAATTGCTCCACTGTCATCGCTTCTTTTTGAATTGACATACTGGGACCTAGCCAGTAGCTGAAAATAGGGTATAATTCTTGTGTGGGTCCATATGAACGTTTTGCACTATGTACCACCCATCTCCCTCAACAGTGATTTTATCAGCTGCCATGGTGTTCAGATTCCTGCCCTAACTGCTTTATTGTTGGAACCAGCTCAATTTTTGAGTCAAATATGGGGAGCCTCTGGAATCACGCTCAATCACCAATTAGTGCATATGCATGCGCATGCATCAGGCACAATTTCACCTGTACACGTGATGCTATAACTATGTAGATATAACTTGCCCATCAGACTCCAACTTCAAACGCAATGGCAACTTCACTCCAGTTCCCCCTTTCTACACCTATTGATGATGGATTTAAAGCTCTCGACTTGAAGCCAAGAGCCCACGAGCAGTATGTTCTTTACGGTGAGAGCGATCCCGCTGCCTTCGATGTACAGCCTCTTGACAAGCAGGTAGAGGGCCCCTCTCCATATGCTTTCGAAATAAGTAAGGGACCTGCTGCACTTGACTCATATACCCCCAAAAAATCCGTCGGTGTACTTGACGAGACCTACAAGTATACCGAAGAGACTCCCTACATTGGCCGGACTTATCATGATATCGATCTGCGTGATGTGCTCAATAATGATGCTTTGTTGCATGACTTGGCAGTCACTATTAGCGAGCGTGGTGTGGTGTTCTTCAAGAACCAGCATAAGCTCAGCATCGCTGAGCAAAAGGAGTTCACTCATAAAATTGGCTTGGCTGCCGGTAAACCAAAGCAGAATGGACTCCATATTCACCCAACTGCTCTCGCTGGTGGATTACTAGATGGTAACAAGATTGACCCAGAGATATTTCTTGTGAGCTCTCGTCTCTTTGCCAAGCTTTACGATCGTGGTGGTGACCAGACTAGACCCTATCATAAGAGAATTGTACGCAAGGATAATCTAGAGAGTAACTGGCACTCTGATATTACATTTGAGCCTGCTCCTGCAGATTTCAGCTCAATGAGACTCATCGAAAGCCCCAGCGGAAACCCCACCAGTCAAGAGCTCGCTAAACAGGGTGGAGGTCCTACCGGTGGATCTGGTGGCGATACGTTGTGGGCTAGTGGTTACGCACTTGCCGAGCGTCTTTCACCCTCATTCTTGGCCTTCTTGGAAACATTGACCGGAGAGTACTCGCAGCCCGACTTCCACGCGGCTACTAGCAAAAAACAGGTTCCTTTCTATACAGCACCTCGAGGAGCGGAAGAGAATGTCGGTGACGAGCTTATCGCGCACCACCCAGTCGTTCGCACTAACCCCACTACTGGCTGGAAATCTGTTTTTGCTCTTGGGGATCACTTTAGGGGCTTTGTGGGCCTCTCCCCTTCTGAATCTCAACTTATCAAGGACTATCTCTTGCGGGTCGTGCAAGCAAGCCCAGAGCTCCAAGTCCGCCATAAATGGGATGATGGTGATTTAGCTATCTGGGATAATCGTAGCACTTATCACAGCGCTATTTTTGACTTGCTTGCAGACTCTAGCGCAGTGCGTACTGGTATTCGTGCCATGAGTGTAGGTGAGCGTCCTTTTCTTGATCCCAAGAGTAAGCTTCGTTATGAAGCATTCGAAGTGTAGATATGTTTTAGAGTTCTTCTCAGTGTTAGAGGATTGGTTATGAGTAGGGTTTTGGTTATTTCCACCCTACCAGGGTTCGGCTACTGTTTGTGAACTGTGGAGTCCAAATTTCATAAGAATTGCAGGATCAAGTAATTAACTTAGCGCTACTAATGCAAGGCATCCACAGACTGTTCATCCCCCGTTACTAATACATAACTCCCCAAAAATAGTCAGACTCTACACGTGACCAACGCTTTTAGCTGACCAATCCAGCCAATCCTCTTTCACAAAATGCTGAGAACTACCCTCAAGAGCGGTCGTCCCGTCTTTGCCCGCTTGAACCACCGCATTAACCTGACTCCCAACGCCGAGAAGGCTAAGGAGTATGCCGAGTTCGCCAAGCACACCATCGAGCACAACCAACAGACCACCAAAACCTGGAGAAACGTGTCTCTTGCTACCATCCCCTTGTTGCTTGTCTGTACTTATTATGTTTACGGCTCTGAAATGCATCACTTGTCTCATTTGAAGCACGTCAGCGAGGTTCCTGACGATGAGTGGCCCACTGAGTTCGAGTACCAGAATGCCCGCTGGAGACAAGCCTTCTGGGGCAAGTACACCCCTTTCTGGAGCTGGACTAACCATTTTGGTCACAAATAAGCTATAGCTAGATTAGTTTTATCTCACTTTGAAATTTAGGAGAAGGCTGGCATCAGGGATGCCTTGGGTATATGAAGTGCCCTGGCGGTGCTCTTTGAGGTTGGCTTGTGTTATTTATGTGCACTAAATTTGAGTTACATGATTAAAAGAGGAAGCATTACATGGAGGTTCAAACGCACTCACTATTAGAGGTGTCTCAAGCATTGAAAACAAATAAGTTATTCGTTGCAGCAACAGCCATACAATTTTCGTACGGATGCCAGCTCAAATGCAAAATACTCTTTCTGAAATCGGGCTGCTTGCGTGGCCTTGCTCTCATCATATGGGCCCTGTTGCGCTGTTTCGACTTGGGCGACTGTGACCGTTTACGAAAAGCTGCCTTATCAGCCTGTAACACAACGGGCTCATCATCGCCA
Organism: Wickerhamiella lipophila; assembly: GCA_030582055.1. NCBI lineage: Eukaryota > Fungi > Ascomycota > Dipodascomycetes > Dipodascales > Trichomonascaceae > Wickerhamiella > Wickerhamiella lipophila. The sequence goes on along the minus strand of JAKTWO010000020.1, from coordinate 118,175 downwards.
CTAACCAATGCATTGGGATATATTAAAAAGTTGTTTGAATAGGTACCGGTAACGAGACTCTTTGAGTCGCCCGACACCTCCACTTCAAACCGGTCAAAAATCGAGTCAGACTCATAGGTAGAGCATAAAGTACTGCGAATATTTTCATGAACTTTGATGGTCTTGACGGGGTGTGAATCCATGTTGACATCCCACACCTTGACCGTCATGAAATCTCTGGCAATAATGTAGCGACCATCGGGTGAGAATTTTATATCTGAGATGCTTGAGGTAAATTCCGTGAAAAATGATTCAGAGATGGGATCCCACCTATCTTCGTAGACCTTGGCGCTCTGATCACAGAGTGCACGTTCTCTCATATCTGCAAGCCTGATGCTGCCCTTGCAAGTACTATACATAAACAAATTGCATGCAGAAGGATGGCATTCGGCGGCCGTAATAACATCGGTCAGCTCCTCCATACTTGCGGGTCTGATATCGACAATATTGAAGCTCTGATTTGCGTGGTTCATATTCCAGAGATTAATGCGAAGGTCGTCACTAGAAATAAAGGTCTCGTTATCACTGTTGATTGAGATACTGTTGATGTTGTAGGTGTGTGCGCCAGCATAGATTTTGCGCGGAGTCGTCGCAACAATGGTGTCGTGCAGGTTCATGCGAGGGAGTTTGAGCTGCGCAACTGATGTGAAATCAGAGGGCTGTGATTGATCTGTGTGGTTATTTTCGGCGACAACCTTGAGGCTTTTTTGGAACACCTTCCATAGCTTGATTGTTTTGTCGTTAGTGGACAGTAAAAAATGTGAATTGTTTTGACGACGACACCACTTGATCTGGTTAATCTTCTCCTCGATTTCGAGACTTTTCAGGTAATCAAACTCTTGCTCGTGTGATTGGAACTCAGTAAGGAACCTGTATTCGCACTTCTTATTACTACTTTTCTCAAATAGTACTACTCGGCCACCACGGTCTCCGGTTGCGAGAAAGTTTCCCGAATGATCAAACTGGACTGCACTAATCACATCAGACTCAGTAATACTGTCTATGTCGCTTTTATCGCCAAAACATTGGCTAAATGACCAGTTTGTAGTGTCGCTGTTTGCGGGCATGACGTAAGGGAGCCTACCGTTTTGCAAAAGGCAAAAGCACCCAGGAGAGGGGTGTGGGGGGTAGAGGAGAGGCAGGTATAAAGAGAGGGAGAGAAAGATGCGGGAGGAAAAGCAAATGTACTCCAAGCATATTAGGATTATTGGTTATAGTTATTGAATCATAGTATCAATTAATGTTCTCTCAGAGCTAACTTTCCCTCAACTACCTCATCATCTCCCAACCCTCTTTTGTCATGGAAAAGCCAAAACGCAAATTTCAACCCAAAACCGTTTCAAGAAGATCGAAAGAACAGCGTGATAGTACTGCCCCTATAATCAAGCAAGAGGCCCAAGATTCCAGGCCTCGCCCACAACAGGAAGGGCCCCGGCGTAGGCGAGGGATCAAAGGTGAGTACCTCGACGAAGCTCAGGGACCTCTCTCAGCTCCTACAATGGTAGATCCCCGAGCAAAACCTCGTGTTGGTGGTTTTACTGCAGGTGGAGGTGGTGGAAGAAGTCATAACCAGGTAAATACTGGTACAGATGCTCAGCAGGACTCTAGCCGTGTGATCCCACCCCCTTCCAAAGATTGGGTCAATATCGCAACTGATAATGGATTTTATGCGCCTCAGATTGTCTCAAAAGAAGCAATCAATCGGATCAGTCAACCAACTCTCCTTTCAAATCAACTTTACCTTTTCAATTTACCACCATTAGGCACCGACGATTCCATGGATGTCTCCACAACCGCACCGATTGGCAAACTCAGAACACACGCATCCGGAAAAATGACAATGTTAATAGATGGCGTGGTGTATGATGTTACTACCGGTATTCCCACAAGAACTGTCCATGACGTGATGCTCATAGAGAATGACACCGCTTATAAGCTGGGCTGCATTAAAGAAAGGATGGTCCTTGTACCGAAGACCAATTAGCACAGTAATTACTATATAACCTAATTTAATCTCTCTCTTCCTCTTTCTCCTACACCTCGTATTTGAACTCGCTCCTACAGAGAGCACAGAACCTACGAGTCTCTAGCCAACGATTCACACAGTGCTTGTGAAAAACATGGCCACACCACAAAGTTCTAAGAAGCTCCTCGACTTGATACTCTTGAAGGCAAATGCTGCACTCGGTGTATGGTGAGTCTGGTTTCCACTTGAATGTTTCAAACAAGTCCAGCTCATCCGGCTGGATTTTGGGCTCAACACGAGTACCTGCAGATTGATGTGCATTGTCGCTAGCTTCATGCCTCCGTCGTCGTGGGGATTTCCACCATGTCCATGCCACCAGGATACACATAACTACCACTAGACTTACGACAAAACCAATCAAAGCGTGACGGTATATATTGCGATTGGGTTTATTGATACTGATTTTGACAACGCTGACCTCCTCTTGATGGAGAGCGTTACTCACGTTCAAGTCCAAGAACGCGAAAATGTTGGGGGCATCAATAGTAGAGTTGGCTAGTAATTGGCACCCAATGCCTTGAGAGCTGTATACAAAAAGGCAATCGGATGGAGAATCGACAAAATCTTGCACTTGATTTTGGTCTGAGCAATCCACGAGAGGAAGTGGTGGAGGGGGGTCCGTGGAGTTGAAGAAATTCAGTGGGCCCGTGCACTGTTGACCATTATAGCTCGTCAATAAGACAATGTCAACCTGCGACTGAGTATTATTGGGGTATTGGTAAACTAACGATCCAGAGTTCCCAGCAGCCGTACCGTTTGTAAACTGGAGCATAGGTTATTGTTCGAAACAAGCGAGATGACGTTGGGGTATCCACAGTCTATCTCAAGTTGGCTAATTCTGAAACAATAATGAAGGAAGTTAAACTTAGACCCTCTTCGGGACCCATCCCCCGCGAAGGGTTATGGTTGTGACCGCAGCTGGCACATGCTCCCAGTCCAATTCTTACTCACACAAATGCCGCTGAGCTCTTATCTTCTTTATCAGGTTGGTTATGTACCGTTGAGCGATGCGCAGGCCCAGGAGCGCTGCTTTGATATGGCCAGCCGGGCTCTCTCAAAGCTCAACCAAGAGGTTGCCTCTGGCAACGAGGGCGCTCGTCCTGAACTGCAACAACTGAGCTCGGTGCGTAATATGTTAAAGCCTCTGTCGGGATCCTATAACTGGCGGAAAGCCAACAATTTTTGGAGCTACTGGGATAAGAACAAAAAGCAGATTCTTCATACTGCAGTCCCAGAAGAGAATTATCTAGATCTAATTGAGAAACTGGAAGACGGTCGCTATTACAACGAGTAATCAGCTTATTTATAATTTGTAGATTATTTATGATTGTGGTTTCCCAGGTGGCTTCGATGGGTCCACTCAACTCACTCGAGTTTGTTACTCTAGCAGTAGCTCGCAAGGGTCCGCCGGGGCCACAAACATGTCAAGCACTGACTACGCAATTGAACAGAGCTTGCCTGCTGCTGCCCAATTTGATAACTTGCCGTAAACCTAATCCCACAGATATATCCCGACAATCTGTCTCAACCCAATTACTGTCAAGGTTTGGTTTCATCTCATCATTTGGCTATATACGATAAATATTTTTGTTTTAAATAAAAAGAAAAGTGTGAATGAAAAAAGAGCTGGAAGAGCCTAGCAGAGAAAGAGAGCGGTGATAATTGCTCGGATTCGTGCGATCCATTTAAAGAGACCAGAGGCGACCTGCTTCGAGGTCCTCGAGGATAGAGTCGGCCTCTTCGAGTTCACCCTCAACTGCCTCAACTACATTGTACTTGACAGCGTCCCAACACTTCCAAAACCGCGAGCTCGAATCCATGTCGTGCGTGTCTACGAGATCGCTCATATAGTACTTGGAACCCAGCATTTGCTTCTTGAGCATCATAAGCTGAACTGTGTGAGGCTGCTCACTAACGGGCTCAATTTCACAGTCTGATACTGGTGATCTCGGTGTGTATCTCTGCTCTTCAGCAATCAGCGTAGAGTCGCAGTATTCGGCCCACACAGCGTCGATACCGCTCAGTAGGTAGTCGAAACATCTTCTGCGGGAACTTCGATCTGCATCACTTGCAATTGACCTACGCCGTAGATGCTGCTGACGCCGTAACAAGACGCTCGAGAGAAACTCCTCGTCACTACCGCTATCACCGTGGAGGTGCGGCGACAACGGTTTGGATAACGCGCGCGATAAAGTAGGAGCTGCAGCACACACTGTGCGCCGGCGCTTGCGTGCTCTGATTGATCTTAGCGGAGACTCGGCTTCACTGTCTTCATCATCGCTACTCTGGAAGTGCTTACCTTCCGCCACAAAGGACCGGGCTGGAGTTGAGGCGCCGGGAGGGGCAGCCGCCACGTCAGAGTTTGATGACGGGAACTTACTAAGGGGCGCTGGCCGCGCAACGGAAGACATTCCGGAGCAAAACTTGGGTCCGTTCACGTTCAAATAGGTGCTCACCTTCTGGGGACTAGTCACTTTAGTACTAGTTTGCGTAATTTCTGGGCGCGTTGTGGGTGAGGGTGCTTCCAGACAAACAGATGTACTCGGGTATGAGGTGGCTTATGTGGCAGGACTTCCCGCGGTTGCTGTGGTACGTAATGCAAAAATGCTATTGAGCCAATCATCGCTAAGATTTGAGGTAGGGTAACTTTATATATTGTGTCACGTGATGTGGCATTAAGCGTTTAGACCCTAGTGTGTATAAACAGGGTGAGCTCTTCTTGCAGCAGAGCTTGAACTTTTGCAGCACTTGAGCTACGTCCGAATTCTGGTGGGTATTTTTGGAATTCGACGTCTGCATCAATCTGCGTCGCCAACTGGCAACCCTTGCCCACGTATTTAATTCCCGGTCTAAACAATTAAATAAATTACCTTTACGACTTTGTATTTGATGCTTATTTGTCGCGTTTACAAATATGATTGTGCGGGATATCTATTTTAGTTACTCATACTTCAAGTAGCCTTTTAGTTTACTTACTAGCTAGTTACGGTTCAGAGTGCAAAGGTAGGCCAAAAGAGTTAAAGAAGAAGATCTGGTTCCGAAATTCGCGGCGTCAAATCTATAAACTGCAATATGAGGAGGTGCATTTGTTTCGTCGAATGCCAGCCCTCATCAACAATGACTTGACGTAGATTGAACGCCGCTTACAGCACGGATTTAACGGCAATAGTCTCCTCGCATAGTTGAGATAGCGAATAGGCTATCTAGAGTACACTGTGCGAGACGATAAGCTATGTGAGACAAAATGATGGGGACCCTAATCCCTCTGAATATGTGAGTTACAGAATGGGGTTTAAACTAGCAATCCATCGGAAGGCCAAAATATTGACTTTAGCAAGACATCACTGTCACGAGCAAGTACAAAAATAGACCCACTCAATTTCAAAAGAAAAAGTGACTACCCGTGACGGTCTATTCTAGAGCTGGGGGGTTAAGCCGATGACATAAGTGAAATCAGTGCACGTCATCATCAATATGTCTTCAGTACCAGGTGGCCCCAAAGCAGCGATTAGACGCCGTGCTAACCAGGAACGCAAGGCTGCATCTAGCGCAGAGCGTCCAGCTTCTACCCAGAGCGCTGGTGCCGGAGGTTCTACCAACACACTCTTGAAGCTCTACACTGATGAATCTAATGGCCTGAGCGTCGACCCCGTCGTCGTCCTTGTCGCTGCCCTTGGATTTATTTTCTCCGTGGTTTCATTGCACGTTGTTACCAAAATCTCGTCCAAGTTTGTCTCTTGAAGACCGGTGAGGAGTCAAAAGAAACCAATGCGAGTTTGTCGTTCATTGTAATCATCCTCATGCCATAGCAATAATTACTACTCTATAGTTCTATTTGTTGAAGAGGCTAAGTCTAATTCTGTGTGTACTTTCCGCGGTGTTTTCCGCGGTATGTTCCGCGGTGTGTTAGCCAAACAGTCGACACACCAGCCATGTGGTTGCACGACGGCTATTTTGTGCAAATCAAGAGAAAAAAAGGTTATGTGGACCTCGGCAGCACCACTCTGCCACTCACTTTTTGATAACTTTAGTGCAGTTTACACTTTTTGATGACTTTAGTGCAGTTTACTCTTGTCCATTTTAGGGCATGGTGGAGGTAGAAGCTCGGCTTAATTAGACGACCTCATCGAGGGGTTCATCCTTGGCTATAGCCTCAATATAAAGAATGGTAGGTTCAATACCCTTCTCCTGAGACAGGAGCCGCTTGAGGCCCCTGCTCGCGGTAATGGGTTCCTTCGAACACAATCCATCGGCTAGTGAAATCACATGTTTTTTTCCGTTTGCTTCACTATAGCTCTAAATATTGCTTTTAACGCGCCTTCTACCTTTATCTGAGGTGGGTCGCTCACTATCAAATCATTTTTCAAATCACGTGATTTTGCAAAGTTACAAAAGACTACATAAGATTGGAGGAATTCTAGAATTCGGGCGTCTGGTGTAGTTGGTTATCACATGTGCTTAGCATGCACGAGGTCAGCGGTTCGACTCCGCTGTCGTCCAATTGTTTTTGCTTGGATTCTTGACGTATCTCCACCTTGATCAAGGGATGTTGTGAATTTTTTGACCTTGTCACCTATTAGAAATGATACGTGGGTATACGATTGCTATGTATCAAAACTCCTAGGACCAGTCAATTCAAGAGTATAAGCTAGAGGTATCGGAGGTGTAACGATATTCAATCTTATTAAAATTACATGTAGACTTCATGAAATGATGAGGCCTCGCTATCGCTTTTAGAAGGCTCAAACCAGGTCCTATCTATACTGGGGTCAGTGGAGACCTGTGAAGAGAGAGATGCATCTGTATCATTACGACCGAGATCATGATGAGCCGCTGATGGTAAATTATGGTTTGTAGATGGTACCTTGTGGGGAACGGAAAGATCGACTGAATGACGGGAAGTAGGGCTCTGTGATTTTAGAGAATGGTTCACGGGTAGCTCTTGACTTGAGACCTCTGTCTCGCGAACATCGAGCGTTTCAATTGCCGCAAGTGATTCTGCTCCAACGTTGTGCACTGACTTTGCAGTATCACCATCGTCATCGTTATCGTCATCGTCATCGTCATCATCATCATCATCATCATCACCACCACCACCACCACCACCATCACCACCATTAGCTCCTTTATCTCCATCATTATTATCTGGTGGGGCACCATCACCGAATTCAAAGTGTTTGGTTACCAAATGATGCACCACGGGCCAGCCGTATGCGTTCGTGAATCGGCGCCTCACCACAATATTGTTATGCGCTTCGGGAAGTAGCTGCACCAGAACTTTGCGCCAGCTTTTATCCTTGTGCCATGCCCTGGCCATCCTCTCCTCGCTGCGAGCCACCTCCTTAGGATCATTTCGACCGCCGCACAGAATAGTTTTCTTGAACCGGCGGGGAGGAAGATCAGCAGCGGTATACACTTTATCATGGAATATAACGTCCTCACGCTTAGAGGGATCGCCAATAAATTCACTATTAGGCAGAGGTGCAATCATGAGTGCCATGCCCGACTCTAAAATAGACGTTTTCTTGGGCATGGGCACGCGTTCATCCCCAGTGTCATCACTATTTTCAGACCCGGAATCTATTTTGGTCTGGTACTTCTTCATCCTGTGCCTTGAGACTTTATGAGGAGCCCATGGATTGAGCCACTGAACCATCTGGTCGACGGTATGCGTAATAGTATTAACAGTGTAAGCTGATCCAGTAGAGCCACCCTTAAAGTGCTTCTCTTTGCTCTTGGGTGTGCTTATATCTGCTTGCTGGTTGAGAACTGCTACTTCAGACTCTGAGTGCTTAGCTTGTTCTTCCTTGCCTTCTTCGTAATGAGCAGCGTTAGTTCCTCTTTCGGCGGCAGTAGCCTTTGAGATAGCCCTCCAATCGAGGTAAAGGAGCGATGCGGTACCCGAAGGAACAATACCATCATTAACAGCGTTGGCATAAACTGTACGATTTTTAAATCTTTTGAGTATTGTGTTGGTGGGACCGGTAGGAAGAGTTTTGAGGAGAGGCTTTCTAAATCCTATTTGCCAGCTCAAGCCCAAATCACGGCCCGTTTTTCCCACAAAGCCGAAATCGAGAACCATCTTGACGTACCCTGGATTCTCAGAAGAAATGCCCAAGAATGGGGTTGCTAAAGCTACAAAATTGACCAGTTCGATGTCATCAAAAAATCCTGGGTGTATTGTTTCGATATAAGCAATTGCGTATGACTGAATCAATCCACCGAGGGAGTGGGCCACGAACGACATTTTAGCGGGCTTGAAGCGGGGCACAATTTCAAACATCAGCCAGTCGGCAACCCTGCGACCCAGATACTTGACTCCCTTCTCAGTACGACACACATTACCAGTATACCCCTTGCAAACGATATTCTCACCAGTTTGAAGTGCGTGCTGATCGATCTCCTCCTTAAGATAAAGCATATCCGAAGTGACGTTGGACATGAGCCCATGGGTAAGAATAACTAAATGGAGAGGGTCATCGCGCTCTTCTTGGACTGGTTCAAGCCATAGATCTCGAGTATCCTTAAGGTTCACGCTGAATGCTGAACACTGGGGGTCTACTGTTATATCGGCGCTAGATTTGCCGGCCGATTTCGAGGTGCATACTACAAGCTGGTGCTTAACAATAGCTTTGCGATTAAATAGTTGCTCGCTCACCACATCAACGTACCAGACGTGGGGTTCGGGTTTACCACTAAGTAGTAGCGGACATTTAAAGTGCTGGCCCGCTTTCAGGTTATGATTATAATGTGGCCGGCTTAGATCGTCATGTACTTTCCGCGTATCATCGTATTTTTCGGGGCGCATATCCACATAGAGCGTGAATGGCCCGCTGAGGTATGCTGCTCTGAGCGCACCTAGCTCGGTATTAAACACGTACAAGTACAGACAGTCCCGTGAACATCCTTCTACTGGGGTGTAATCGATTCTATACCTATACACATCACCAACTTTGAGGTCTCCGGTACTGCGAAACAGCACAATGTCCTCCTCCGACGGCATTCTAGTAGGGGAGCTTCGGATGGGTACAGAGGTGGGGGGAGGGGGAGAGGGGGCTACCAGGAGTAACAATAGTGATGCATCGAGAGAAGCGTTAGCGATATTTACAGCCATTTTGATATGAGTTTTTCAAATAAGTTGTCAATTTCATAGGTGCGGGCGAAGGTCTTCGACGAGTTGTGGCGAGATCAATACCGACGGAGGGTCTTGTAGAAAATTACTCTGTGAAAATAGATTGCATATGTATAGCTCAAATCCATGTAATGTTTGAATATGTTCAATCACAGTCTCAAATGAGGCTCTCAAAGAAGCGTTCCCGAGTTGGCCACAGGGGTGATCAGCGTTCTTGGCAGTTGGTGGGGCAGCTCAACCAAATTGATCCAGGGTGGATTTAATTCTGATTTATGGACATTTTATAGCTAATTGGGGACTCTGAATTATTCGACGCACGAATCATAACGCCACTAGCTGGTGGGCAAGGGCACCATCTACCTGAGAGTCTCGCGACGGCGAGTGACTTGTCAAGTCAAGGTGTGACTGCAGTTTATGCGATTGTAACTATGCGGAAGCTTTGAGTGGTTTGTTCCGTGCCGTGATATGATATGAACGAAAAAAAAACCTTTGAGGTGCCCCCAACACACCCACCCGCAACTTTATCATCTAATCTAATCCCCGGAAATACCACAAATTCCAGGAAAGACAATGCATGTTTACATGCATATATGCAAAAGGTGGGCAGAATTGCTACGCGTGCCGCCCATGCAACCTAATGGTCGCAAAGCATCTCCCCCACCTCTGAAAAGGGCAAAATTAGCGCGTAAAAAGAGGTAGTAATTTGTACCACCAGCTTATGTATAAATGTTTACTAGTTTCTTCTTCCCAGAGGAACACCCTATCGAAACTCAATTTAAATGCTCTTTCTAAGTTATGTCGCTTTAGCCACAGCGGCAGTCATTGAGGCGGAAGTCGTGGAGACTAAAAACCCAATTATAGACAACCATCTATGCCTTGCGAATGTATTTGGTACTGCCGCAGCTAAAGAGCCATTTTTAGAGGCTGTTTCCAACAAGTGGACATACTATTGCGCAAATATCACTATCGGCACTCCACAGCAGTCGTTCCTTGTACAGCTTGATACCGGCAGTAGCGACCTCTGGGTACCAGGGAAAGTCATCAAGCCTGACGGATTCAGCCCATCTCACAGCAGTTCATTCAAGTATCTCAATGCTGACTTTTGGGTGCGTTATATTAAAGACTTTGCGCAGGGGTACTGGGGCATGGACACTGTTAGTTTCCCTGCATCAGGCTTGAGTATCACAGATCAGCCGTTTGGAATCGCCACGAAACTTCCAGAAAGTACTGTTGGTATTCTTGGAATTGGACCCACTGATAACTTTCACTCCAGTCTAACCTCGCAACTAGTACAGCAGGGAATCACTGACAGAAACGCCTTTTCAGTATATCTGGGACATCGCGAATCTAAAGCTGGTAAAATACTGTTTGGTGGAGTTGATCAAGCAAAGTATAAGAACCTCACTGCTGTTCCCATGACCTCAAACTCGAGCTACTCCATTAGCTTGACTAGCCTAGCTATGGGAAATTACACCACGGGAAGTCTTGATGTTATTCTGGATACTGGAACTTCATTGGTATACTTGCCAGACGACATTGTTCAAGCCATTGCAGCACGGTTCGGGGCTATTTTTAACCCCAGCCTGGGCATGTACATATTGAGTGTACAGGATCACAGTGGTATGCCAGAGTCAGTTAGTTTCAAATTTGGACAATCAACAATCAAAATGTCGCGCGAAGACCTTTTCTGGCCCCTCTCGTACTTCACCTTGGACGTTTCACCATACCGCGTTTTGACCATTGTGAGCAATTCTCAGAGTATGGGTATTAATATTCTAGGCTCGAGCTTTTTGAGAAGCGCATATGTACTATTCGAGCCTGATTATCAGCGTGTTAGACTTGGTCAATTTGTTGATTCTAATTATACTCAGGTGGTTGCCATCTGAATCATGGATGCATTTGTAAAGCCTGCACTTGTCCCAACCGGCATCAAAATGCATAGGGTAGGGTCAATATTTAACGCGCTACCCCACCAACCCAATAGAATTCAAGTTGAGTTGAAATGACCTCGCGCATAGGCAGTGTAAATAGAAGGAAAACGGAACACTGCTATTGGGGAGGTAAAGGTGATGTATCACTGAAGTCGTCATATATACAGCAAGTTATTACCTCAATGATGATTCCGCTTTTTCATGCACGATTGTCAAGTGATCATGACATAACCAATAATGCTTGCAGGGGTTAACGCCGCGGGGTACCCCTGGTACGCTAGGTGCATGCATATGCCCCGGAGAAATAATATTACGGGAGAATTGAGTTTAACGGAAAAAATGGTTAACTCTAGATTAGGTTTATAGATTATGATTACCTGATCTGGTACAAAAGGGACTCGCTCAGACTTTTGGCGGATAGCGTTGGGCGATGGTTGGTTCTAGCGAGAGCATTAGCTCACTCAAGGGAAAACCCCGAGTTATGTACGGGGCCATGCATGTTGTTATGCGAGGACCACAGCTGATGCACAACGTATTTGCGCATAAAAGGCAAGCCCTACCCCCTAGGGGAACAGTGACTATGGTGGTTGAAAAGAATACCTTTGATTCGATTTCATCTCTTGGGGAGAAGCCAGATATTGCTACATCCAAGGGTCTCGAAGGCGATAGTTTTATTGAGTTCCAGCATGTTGACCAAGACCCAAATAGTGGTGCCGAGAATGTCATCGCTAAAGGAATACGCAAGGGGCACGTTGATAATCCTATTGAGGCTCTCTCCACCACAGAGCTTTTTGGTCTCGTTGAGCAATTCGCCAATGAAAATGACCTCGAGGACATCAAGCCTATTCTTCACAAGGGTGCTTTGCTTGCTCAACGACCACTGCAATATGAAGATATCCCCGAATTGGATGAGGAGGATCGCGTTACCTTGCGCCATGAAGAGAAGCACAAGTGGAGTCAGCCCAATCAAATGTATATGACAATTATACTCTGCTCTATCGGTGCTTGTGTCCAAGGTTGGGATCAAACCGGATCATCCGGTGCCAATTTAACAATGCCTAACGTGTTTGGTATCTCCATTGATGATGAAAACGATCCCAATTACAACAAGAATAACTGGCTTGTTGGCTTAATTAATAGCGCACCTTATATGGGAGCCTTTGGTTTCTCTGCCTGGGCTACCGACCCCGTGAACCACTATATTGGTCGTCGTGGTTGCTTATTTGTTGCTGCTATTTTCTGTGTTTTGACTCCCATTGGATCTGCATTCACTCAAAACTGGTGGCAGTTATTTATTGTGCGCATTCTGCTGGGTTTCGGTGTTGGTTTCAAGGAGACTACTGCCCCCATTTTGGCTGCTGAGAATGCACCTACTGTTATTCGTGGTGCCCTTGTCATGACCTGGCAGATGTGGACTGCTTTTGGTATTTTCCTTGGTTACAGTGCTAACTTGGCCGTTCACAACTCTCCCTATAATATAGGTTGGCGTCTCATGTTGGGGTCGGCTTTTATTCCAGCTGTTCCTCTTATTATTCTCGTATACATGGTTCCCGAGTCTCCTCGTTGGTACATTAAGAAGAATAAGGCTCGTGAAGCCTGGGAGTCACTCAAGAAACTCCGCCACACCGAGCTTCAAGCTGCTCGTGATTTGTATACGATGTTCGTGCTCATTAAAGCTGAAGAGCTCGCCACCCGCAACACAAACTACTTCCAGCGTCTCTCTCAACTTTTCTACAAAAACCGTCTTCGTCAGGCTACTCTTGCGGCTTGGGTAGTGATGATTGGACAGCAAATGTGTGGAATTAACATCATGGCCTTTTTCTCCTCTTCCATTTTCCAGCGTGTCATCATGGCTAATGGCGCCTCTGCGGAATCGGCTACCACGAAAGCGATGTGGGCTTCATTTGGATTTGGTTTGATCAACTGGCTCTTTTCATTCCCTGCATTCTTCACCATTGATACGTTTGGTCGGCGGTCTTTACTGCTATTTACTTTCCCACAAATGTTTTGGACTCTACTGGCTGCGGGTCTTTGTTACCAAATTGAAGACAACGATACCCGTCTGGCTCTTGTGGCCCTCTTTATCTACCTTTTCACAATCGCATACTCTCCTGGTGAAGGTCCTGTGCCATTCACATACTCTGCTGAAGTGTTCCCTGTCACTCATCGTGAAATTGGTATGGCCTGGGCTGTTGTCACCAACAACTTTTGGTCCTGTGTATTGAGTTTGACGTTCTTCCGTTTAGAAGCTGCGTTCACTACCACTGGTGCTTTCTGCTTCTACGCGGGCCTTAATCTGGTAGCGTTCGTGTGGATCTTTCTCTGGGTCCCTGAGACCAAGCAATTGTCCCTTGAGCAGCTCGACGAGGTATTTTCAATCCCCACAACTGAATTTATGAAATTTCAATTCAAGAAAGAGCTTCCATACTTTTGGCACCGCTGGATACGTTGGGATAAGTCTTACCCCAAACCCAATATATTCGAAATTCCTCGCGAGGAGTACGACGCTTTCGAGGCTTAATGGGAGTAGATAACCAAGCTAAGTAAGTATATTTATAAATTTCAATAGTACTAGCACTGCGGCGTGTACGCACATGACGGTAGGGATCTTGATGTGACCCGACTTGGAAGCTCGCAGATCCGCTCGACTCAGCGTAACTCTGTCATGACCAGGCTTGCGTTCGGATATGCATGTCGTATATATGCAGCTGCAACTGACAGCTGTGCTAGCGCATGTACCTACTCAACCTTAAATACAAGAGCGATGCCATCATCATCAGCAGTAATCACTCGCTTGCCATTGTCTTGTAAAACAAAGCCCAGGACACCGGAGCTCTGTCCCAACCCCTTCCAAACTTGATTACCATTGAGCGCGTCAAAAATAGCCATAGTCTCATCGATTGCGCTAACTGCCAAGAGAGGGTGGCCACCGATGAACTCTAATTTGGTAATTGAATCTTCGAGCTTAAACGAAACGCGGATTTTCCAATTTACAGGCGAATATAATTGGACTTGACCGCTGACATTACCAGTGGCCAAAAGACCTGTTTTATCACTCCACGAAAGTCCCTCAACTGAACGGGCTTCGAGCTCGACGCTATTGTCGACAGTGGACATGTGATGCAAAAGAGTGCCATCCATAACTTTGATTATAATCAAAAAGCCATCAATAGCACCGATAGCAACTTTTTTACCATCGGGAGATGCACAAATCGATACCCAGGGGTGTTCACCACGGGTTTGTTTGGGCTCAAGCACATAAATAGTTTGAGATTGGTAAACGTTCCAGCAAATGATAGTTGAATCTTCGCTGAGAGAGATGAGCGTTAACCAGTCGTGATCATCAGTGTTTACAAACAAAGCATTGGTGGTGGAAGCGGCGTGAGCATTGAGCACAGCTACCTGAGAGAACTTGTTAGCGAGCTCGTAGACCCAAATGGAACCGTCCTCAGCACCTACGGCAATTATAGGCAGGGAGGGATGGAATTTTATGTAGATGACCTCTTCGACTTCCTGAACTGAGGTGATAAACTCCCACTTTTCGCCACCAGCTTTGGCTTTCCATACTCGAAGCTGACCATTCATATCACCAGTAACAACGTACTTGCCGTCACAAGTGAACCCACCAGCTACTACACTTTCTTGTTGGCCAGTAAGCTCAACAACGAGCTTGGAAGGAGAAGAATGTGTGGTCCAGAGATATGCCTTATCGTCACCACCTCCGGTCAGAACCATTGGTAAAGTGGGATGTGAGGCAATACAGTAGATAGAATCAGTGTGGGTGTCAAAATATGAGTACGAGTTATTCGAGAAATCGACCTCGAGTTTCTCATCATCCTCCAAGTCTTCTTCATAGGGTTCGCCATGGGTTTTCTCTCCGTCATCAGCTACGACTTCACCAATTTCGCTTTGGTCGAGAAAAGCATCTTGTTCTTCCTGATCCTTAGCTAGAGGCTCATCCATATAATTTTCGTGCTCAGAATGGCTCATGATGGAATAAGTGTATTTGATTTGCAATTACAGACTGAGCGATTGTGGTGGCGTAAAGTGGCAATAGTTTAGCCTGCCCTACACTGTGGTCCCGTCCTCGGATCTGGTCTTCGTCCTTGTATCTTATATCCTGTTTATATTATTGTACCTAAGCTACATTTACTTGCTCAGTCTCCTGGGTAAGTCCATTCTAGTTCATCAATCCACGGCGTCTCATCCGGCTCATATGCCGACGTTTTCTGCGAAGATTCGACTGCATTCGAGCATACGTTCCACGGCGAATAATGGCTTCTAAAAGGTTCTTGCTATACCCGTATTCATCCTTCGTCTGCTGGTAAATCCGGTCAATTACATTGCGACGGAACGGTTCTTCTGTGTCTCGTATCCAGGTTTGTTGGCCAATCTTGAAACCAGACTTTTGGAGCTCACTCATGATACGCTCCTCGCGATCTTTGGCAGATGAATGGCTGTGAGGGAGGCCCATTATCTGATAAAGTTGGGCTAGGGGCATCTTTGAAATAGACTGGCGACGAGCAAAGCTACGCCAATTCTGCTGCTGTTGCGGAGGGATCGGATAAGTTCGCACATAATGAGGATTGGGATCATGCAAAATGAGGGCGTCTGCTCCTTGGTCGTGATCGAGGACTAGCCCTTCCTGGCATAGCAGCTGCTGCTCTTGGGGAGGGAGCTGGAGCATGCTGCCTGTGTTTTGCTCAATTAAAGAGCTAGACCTTGGCGCTAATACAGGCTCCAAGTAATGTGACTGCGATAATATATCGTCTCCGTGATCTCCGTTCTCAAAATGTGGCGACTCAAGGCCATAGCCGTGAAAAGTGTCCGTGGATTCGTCCAACGAGGTATCGATAGTATCATTGGAATGACGCGACCCATCAATAGACTCATCCATGGAGCCTCCTAGTATTCTCCAGGTATGGCTATCCAGTTTCAACTGCTCTTGAATCGAGCTATCAGCTTCATCCTGCTGTAGCTGGATCTGGAGCTGTTGCTGGATATCATAGTCTGGGCTTGGGATCCGAGGAATCGTAAATTCAAACGAGAGTTCTGGCAACTCTTGAGTCTTGAGTTTAGTAGCTGCCTTGTTGGTTAGCAACAAACGCTCAGGACTATAGCTTGGGCTTAATTCCATGGACTCCTCCGGGAGTGCCCAGATATCATCAAGCTCTCCTAACGCGCAACCAAAATCCATGATACCGTCTGGGCAATGAGCAGACATACCGTCTAACTATATAATACTTGCGACAACTTTGCAGCAGTGCAACCGTGATAATCAATTAATATAAATAGTCCGGAATATACCGTAGAGAGTGGATGTGTGGGCGTCCCGAACACATATGAGTCCATATAGTTAGCCATAAACAATTAAAACCCCAGATGCTGATCCAAAAAAGAGGTCTCTCAAGTGGCAGCAGACTGGTAGTACCGTTGTATTGTGGCACGCATCACACTGCATAACATAGTGAGATCTAGCTCAGATCTTTATTATTCAGTACTCCGACCTGAAAAGACTGGGCTCTTCAAGAGGGTCCATTAACTTAACGTTATCGAAATCAGGCGTCAAATCTCTGTAGTTTGCACCATAATCTTTGTCAATAAAAAACTGGGACGAAAGTTCGGGATCAGGCACTAGCGGTGCCAATGATGGATCGTCGTCCCTCCAATCGTATTCTTTTGACAAAGTTAGAGTATTGAGGTCTGGCATTTCATATGGGCGAGGTTGATCGTCTGAGATTGTTTCTAGACCGGTGCTAGGGGTCGACTCAATAGTGCTATCAAGCTGTGGGGTGAGGCTATCAAGAAATGTATCACTTGGGTATAAGTTGTCATACATGTTTGGAAGATCGAGCCCCATATGCTCTTGTCCAATGGAGCCGGCAACGGTACCAGGGGGCAAAAAGTGAAGCTGTTGCTGCACCTGGGATTGTCCTCCAAGTCCCCCATAAGAGTGAGGTTGTTGGCCTAGCATGGAACAGCCACCTGATGATGGACTGGGTCCACTACTATTAGGGCCATTGTGCATCTGGGAGACACCATAACTGTTACTGAGATTGCCACCGAGAGTGCCAAGACTGCCACTCATCGTGGGATTGAGCGAGTTATGGGGGTTGCTGGGATTGAGAGGTACGGAAACACCTCCTGTGGTGCCGTCGAGTTGGACTGGTGTGTTGACTACCACTTGTGTGGGGACTGATTGAGGCGCTCTCATTTGAGGTCCCGAATCACCGACAAAGTCTTGCGCGAATCGAGCAGAAGAAAAAGAGGAGGATCTGGCAGCCGATCTACTGCGCTGCTTTCGCACAATTTCTTCAGAAGCATTTCCACCGGTAAGTGCCGAGAGGACCTGTTGTTGTGTTTGCGAGGAGTGGCGGGGTCTTGAACGGGACCGGGATCTCGACCCCGACTTTGCGATTCTACCGGATGTGGGAGCGGGTGCAGGTGTGTGCTTTTCAGCCACAACGGGAGACTTCAGCTCCACATCAAACCCATTAATCCGCAGTAAGTAGTCCCAGCATGCCTCGCCGTAGGCCTTGGGAGTAACCTCGGTTATCGAGCGGAAAACGCGGTGGAAATGCCAGGGACTGAGTTTGGCCTTCGCAGCTAACTCTTTGAATCCCAGTATGCCACCCTTTTTGCGCTTAGGGATCCCGTTCCGGGCCTCAGGGTCGTCACCGGCGTCGGTAAGAGCTACCTGTACGGCCTTTGCTACTGCAATAATAATATGACCACAGGCTTCACAAACAAGCTGGATATGGGTGTATTCGCGCTTTCCATCGCGATTTCGGCGGGTATCGTCATCTTCTTGTCCCTCCGGTACAATAAATTGGGCATAGTCCAGCTCGCCCAGATCAATACCAAGGGTACGGTTGACTGCTACAAGGATTTGAGCCACGTTTTCGGGGCTCATTTCCGGGACTTGGTCTTCCGATAGACCCGAGGTGGCCAGAGATTCTTGTTCTTGGACCGGGGCGCATAGACTAGAGGTCACACCAATGGATTCGTCCTCGATCATTGGCAAAGGACTTAGAGACGGGTACTCTGTACTCAATAATACATCCGCAGGATTCATTTCTTGAGTGATGAGAGGTGTAAGGATGTAAGGAGGTGTCGGATAAAGGTGTAGTTTCGGTTATGTAATGTGCCTATTCTATTCACCTGCCCCTCTCAAAGGCGAACGACCCACCCTAGCCCTACTGTATGGAATAGCCTGCTTCGGGACTTCTGGGACAAATTCGAGCCGGAACTGGGTTAAAACTCAATGTGATAAGTTCTAAATCATGTAACTAACCAATCTAAGCCAGTATGCGTTACATTAGTACCCAGATTCTTCCCTACACATAGATATCCTCAACCAGGAAATTGCCGCAGATACATCTGGGCAAACTATATTTGAGTTCCCAGACCAACCTAACCGTGCAAACTATTTGATGCAACACCTCATGAAGCTGTGACCACATTTGAGATGGCAGGACTTGAAAGAACTACTTGCACCTCCCCATGCAATGCAGGTCCACATACTTTTGACAGTTCAGGGTAGGGGTTTATACGTAATGGTTATTCATCGGGCTGTCAGTTTAAACTGTAGATCACTAAGGTTTCAATAAGGCTAGCTCAACCTACTAGAGGACAGTAGCTCCAAGTGCAGATCGCACATATTTTTCATAACCTCTGGCACCGCTCTATCCTTCTGGCTTAGTATACTTTGATCTAGCCCTGCAGATGCTTAGTCATGATCCGAGCATGCACCGAATTTATCCCCTTTAGAACTAGCCGGGTAGAGTTGAATAAAACTGTTCCATGGGGCTATACAAGAGTAAATAAATATTTTTGGCGGATGTAAATATCGCTCATAGTGTAAGATAGGCCTGATTATATCATTTCAGCTCTCACAAAGACAGATCTTCACCCGATTCTCAAAGCCTCTTATTCCTGCAGCCAGTACACTGCTTGTGCACCGTTTCGGATCAGGCATGAGAGGCATGAGATGTAAAGCTGGGGTAATTAGGGACAATCATATAAGAAACGGGATTGTCTGAAATTAAAGTGCTTGAGCTAAGAACTAGAGATTCATAAAGGCCCGGCTTATATTAAGCAGTAGTACTTTTCATTGTTTAAACGTAACACTTGTCACTACCCCAATGTAAAGGCCCGCAGTGAGGTGCTCTGTCGGCATGAGGGAAAAGGGGTATTGGTAATACACCTGGAACGTGCGTTTTAACCCATGTTTACAGAGAAAAATTTCGTTGATTGAGCTGTACAATGCACCCATCTCAGGTCCCTGCAAACCTATGGCCCAATCAGAGTAAAGAAAGCTGCTGCCAAGAAAATTTTAGTGATGCTGAAGGTGTAACGGGTAGAACTCGCATGTGAGTTTCAACCAAGACTTAAAAGTATTAAAGCAAGCAGCACGCTTCCCCAATTAGTATGTAACCCGGATGCAATTCTTATGTTATCACCCCACCAACTATCAGCGTTGAGTACTTAGTTTGTCAGAGTGGCGAAGTATCCCACATTTTAGGGTGAATTTAGCACCGCCTCCTGCTTATTGCAGACGCTATCGCTCATCAGCCTAGTGGGGGCGCAAGGAACTTTGCAATATGGCGTGAGAGACGATATGGATGACTAGCGCTATCAAAGAACCTCAAGAGGTAGCAAGGTTCAGCCTCGAGAGACCCACGACTCAGAGGTCAGAACATACATTAATGTCTTGCAGTATAAATTGAGCGCTATTGATTTGCCTCATTAGATTTTAATTGTTACACTGTTAGATACCTCCCTGATGTTTTCTATACTAAGATCTGATAGAATTGACTTGAAAAATACTCATTTTGCCTGCTCTACGAAGGCCTCAAATTCTCCATAAACCTTGAACACTAGATTGCTGCTAATGTACGTCTAATTCAATTCATTTAAAACTTCGGAAGGTTGCTACTGGCCTTAGAGCATCGAACCCTACAGAACTCAGCTACTGGAGCTCACAGGGTATACACCCATCTCAACGACTGCCCTTATGCCGAACGCAGGGGCCAAAAACACACCCCTAAGCTGTAAATTCTCGAGCAGACCGTTCCTTGCAAATCGCTTGATAACCAGTGGGTTATTAAAGCTTACGGCTCAGAGAATTTATTCCCCAACCTACACAGGCAATATGGCCCCAACTGTAAGCTAGCTGTCTTCCAACGCCTCCAACGCCACCTATGCATCTATTCAACTTGAAGTCGAATCAAGGCGATGCGAAATGGAGAGGTACAATTGAAAGGGCATTAGCTTCTTGGGACTCTGTGGTAGAATGGGGGGACTATATTGTATTCCTTTCCCGCCTCGAAAAAGCTATCAAGTCAAGAGGAGGCAATACTAGTGGCGATATGCCTCTTTATTGGCAGGTTTCCGAGGCTTTGGCTCGTTGTTTAGACCCTGGGCTGCCTGCAGGTGTACATCAGACGACTATTCAAGTTTACGACGCCGTTTTCCAGTCAACTTCGGGCGAACGACTCAACAAGCAGATAAATGTCTGGCTTCCTGGGTTGCTTCCAGTAGTTTCATACGCAGCTTTCAATGTCAAACCGCAGGTTATACATCTACTTGAGACTCATGTGCTCAAAGTGGCTTCACTTCGTGAGTTATGCCGACCCCTACTGCTGTCTACTCTACCCTCAATTGAGGACCCTGCTGGCGAATGCTACAACGAAATTATGGAATTGACGCAAAAATTACGAAAAAATTTGGGAGACGACGTCTTAATGTGGCAATGTATCGCCATGTGCGTAATAACTTCGCCGGAGTCAAGGCTGGGTGCCCTCGATTACTTTGGTCAACACCTTCCCAACTTGGAGACCATAAACGATGAGTCGCGGCCTGTGATATCTCCGGAACCAGGTATTTTCCTCAGGGCAATCTGTAGTGGCCTGACCGACCCCAATATATTTGTGCAGAGGGGCTTCCTCGATATTCTCGTCAAGAACTTGCCTGCCCACAGTAAGATTTTGCATGAATCCGCTAAACAGGATACCTCCAATTTACTGTATTCTGCTTGCTGTACTATCTTGCGTAAGGATATGAGCCTTAACCGTCGTTTATGGGCCTGGCTATTGGGCCCCGATCCAGAGATGACTGAAGCAAAGACTAGCCGCGTGGACTATTTCAAAAATAATAGTGCAGATCTACTCAAAGAAGTCCTTTTAGACAACATAAGTACTTCTTTAGAGCAGGTCTGTCAGATTGTTCATGGTCTAATGGATAGATGGGAGCTGGCAACAGTGATTGTGCCGAAATTACTTATACCTATACTTGAACAAGCTGAAAAATCTACCACCAATTTGCATGCCGCTTCCCAGCTGTTTGATGGCGTAGAGTCTAATCTAATCTGGAAGTGTATGATAGACTTGATTGAAGCCGGAAGGTACGGTCTTGTCGAGTATATTGTCGACAATTACAACATCAAGGAGGAAGAAATGGTCACAGTTCATATTCCTCTCGCATTGTTGGTTTGTGTTGAGTGCAAGGCTCCCGAGTCGCTATGTGCAAAATTCCTTGAGCTGATCCCTACCTCCACATTCACATCTTTGAGTAACTTTGAGAATGATAAACGTGATACAACAAGTACAATCAACAAGTTCTATTTACGGGGTGGTATGGACAGTGAAGGAATTACTGAAAGCGATGAGACCGGAGAAGACAAACCACCCCCGTTTGATAGTGCTGAGCTGACCCAAATTCTCGCAGCTCAACTTTTAAACAATAATGTCTCACTCTTCACACAATTCATCGAACAATTACCCAACTTCAGTGCTAAAATCCCCCAACTCATTGACAAAATGCTCACCTCCCTCGAGCCCGACGGTAAGCTTTTTGCTTGCGTCTCGAATACAATGACGTATAGTGAGAAATCTCAATGGGTACGCAAAGCCGTGCAATGCTATTTTGATTCCCTTGCTGAGGACCAGGCACAGCAGGTTGAAAATGTTCGCAGTTTGTGGCTGTGTCATGACCGTGCCGGGGGAGTATTGGTGCCCAGTGCCCTTAGCCAGTGCTTCGCCGAATGTAACTCCTCTTTAAAAGCCGGTAGAGCGTACAGTGCTCTCTGGGTTCACTCGATTGATCATGCTCACTATGAAGAACTGCTCTCCAAGCCCACGATGCTGTTTTTGGACTTTTTGGCCAAAGACAGCACCCAAGATGTGGCTGTCTTATTTATTAAATCGGCTGTTATCAGCACAAACTCATCTGAGAAACTGCTCAAGGTACTGTTCTCAAATATTAAACTTGGTGATAGTGTACGTCTCGAGTACCATCTTAGTACCCTGAAGCGCCTGGTGTTTAGCCGAAGCGAATTTAAACCGGTCAAAAAAGTGTTCTTGAGCCAATTTTTCAAATATTTTCTGGAGTTTTTCAGTGCGATGCCCTACAACTCGAGCAACGATGGCTGTTATACGGCTGGAATCTCTATTATACAACGGTCTCTGCTGGATGTGGATAAATTAAATGTCGCAGCAGTTACATCAGTACTGGAAACATTGATCATGGAATCTCATCAAAGCAATACCACGCTGTTAGCATTCATCAACACACTCTTACCGCACTTACAATTTGACTCGAGAGTAACATTTGGTGACCAGGATACTCTTGAGTTCCAGCTATACAAAGTTCTCAACAATAGCATAGAGACAGTAGAGACAGAGCCGCAGGTATCTGCGATGTCTGCTTATCTCGATACTTTCCTACAGGTGTTCAAGGAATCGATTCCGCAGATTGTGTACCCAATCACCACATCTATTGTCAATCGCTTGAATGATCTTGAAGGGGATTTGGACAAACAAAGTGAGCTCGTGATGCAAATACTCGCCTGCTTAGACAAACTTCTTTGTACTAACTTTCAGTATTTGTACGATGCCAAAGGCGGTCACTTTAGCTCTTATCAGGACGTCGTCAGCAGCCCTGATGCGTCTGCCTCTAAACTACTGGGTAATGTTATTTCTGGAGTCTTTAGTGTCGAGTCTCCGTCAGATCGAAGCGCTATACAAAATGGTAGAGTGCTCTTATACGAGGCTATTGAAATGACTATGAAGAAATGCTGCTCATACTGGGAGACTCTCGAAAAAATTCGTAACACCACCGACACCTACTCGACCTTGTTATATACCATGGGCCGACTCAAAACAAGACTTCGTAAGTTGACTGCTATGCTTTACAAGTACCAGCCTATTGAAACTATCAAGCTTTGCGCCACATACAGCACCTCCATGAAAAGCGCGGTCAAGTTTGTACATATGTTTGAGGGCTCGCGCTATAAAAACACATGCCAGGTTCTTTTCGATAACATTCTTAGCCCTCAGTCATCGTCCTCTGCTTCATATACTGGTGCTGCGCCTGGTGGCGACTTGTTTCGCTTCCTCAAGCAGTATATCCAGACTCTTGAAAGTGATGTCTTTGAGGATATATGGAATCTCAGTATGAGCTTCTTTGGCGATATTAACAATAAACACACCCAATACGAGCGAATTCTTATCGACAGTCTTGAGTTGATGATCATTATCAGCAAAAAGCTTGAAAATTCCACATTTGGCCAAAACAAGCGGCTTAGGAAAGATTTCAACGAGCAATTCATCAAGCTTTTTGGGTATGCGCTTGAAAGCGATAACCTTGAGCCCTTTTTGAATATTTCATCGAATTTGGGGTTCATCTCGGACACAGATCGCCAAACCGCATTGCTTTCGAAAGTCGCTTCTGCGTGTTGTGATCACTTCAAGGGTGATACCTGGGAAAAGACTCCCGTAATTGCAACTCAGTTGTTGGCTGTGGTGGTGCAAAGCTCAAGCAGCCCTCGTGCTTGGAAACAGAATTTCACAGACCTTTTCTTTGACTCTAAGTTCTTCACATTGGGTATAGAACACGCAAAACCGTTCCAACCGGTGATTGAGAGATGGGTTCAGCTCGATAAGGAGCGTGTCTCCGAGTTCTTGAGCCGCGTAGCCACTTATGGGTCGAATTCGGTTCTCTTTGGCTGGTCTTCGAGTAGCGCACTGGTTGATGATAATCTCAAGCGCTTGGCGTACATGTCGCTATGCTGTGAGCAACAGTTGAGTATTAGTACGACTAAACTTATCAACCAACTAACGACAATCTGGAACAACAAGCAGAGTATCCCGTGCATATGCATTTTACTGAGAGCGCTCTGCCTAAAATATCCTCAGTCACAACTGTTTGGTTTTATAGGCTTCAAGCTGCAAGCACTTCTATCCGATCTTCAATTTGGGCTCAAGGAAGAGCTGGATGTCATGCAGACCAAAATAGTGGTGGAGGGTGTAAAACTACTTGATTTCGTGCTCACTTTGGAATCAAACGAGTTTCAGATGTATGAGTGGTTATTTATTTGTGATAGCACTGATGCTATATATCCACGGGAGACGCCGCAGGAAAGAGCCGGAGACATACTCGACAAGCTTGCATCTGAGCGTGAGATTCAGCGATTGGCAACATCTCAGATCGGCTTTGAAAAATCAGAGGTACGACGTCCTCTGGTGCCCTCGAACGCAACTCTTGCAGATATCACTACCTTTTTCAGTCAAGCGTCTATTACGCTTTACGAGGAGATGTATTCATTGGCAAGAGTGGATAAACATCTACTTAAAGACGTTGTTATTGAAGACTTGTTTTCTTAGGCTACTGGTAAAATTACTCATTTACCTGGATGCAGGCCAAGACTTTTCGCAGCTTGAGTGCGACTGCTTCTTCCACCTTCGCACATTGGCCAACAATCGACATTCTGTCGGAAGACCAGCCAATATTGAATCCAAGAGCCACAAGCACCTGCCGCTAGAGTCACTGAATTGGTAACTGATTGATATACATATATAACTTTATACGGAAAGTCAACTCAAGATAAAGCTTTTTGGTGGTTTACCTCGTGATTGCACGCTGGTTTTATGAGCTTGATATCATCTGCATTATCATTTATTGGATTCTATTTGGGCGGTGCCACCTGGCCACCCGGGCAGCGACCGCTTGAGCAGCCACTCTAACCAAAGAGACTTGGCCAGGCACAGCCTTGACAACTTCATACTATCAATGCTGTTCTTTTAATTCTCCGACTGATCTTTGTTCGCTCTCAAGCTCAGCCTCCAATCGAGCTGGTTCGCTAACTAAGGGATTCGGCAGAACTAATTCCCGTACTGTGGGTGTCAGGGGCACCATAGAGACTGTGTAATGTCTCTTTAATGACGAGGGTCGAGATGCTTGTGCTGGCGAAATTAATGGGACATTATCGAGCCTCTCACCAGGTGAGGAGAGATTAATACCCTGAAATGGCGCAAAATGCCGCCCAGTACCACCCTGCTGGGCATTAGTCGGTGAGAAGCTTGAGGGGGCAGCCTCGACAGCACCTTTCTCGTACTCCCGAAATAAAGCCTGTGTGGGAACAAAGAGGTTTTCGTCGCGCCTATAATCAATAGTTTCCATTGAAATCATATCTGGACGCCGTGCTTCGAGCTTATCAAGGCGAGCATTCAACGCGGCTATCTGCTCCCTGGTTTGGCGGAGCTCACGAGCATCGTGAATGAATTCACGCACACGGCGCAGCTTTCGAGCAACAATCTCTCTTGTGGAAGCCATGAGTGAGAAATCAAGTATGTGGCGAACTCAAGGTGTGATATTTCAAGGTTACATGTGCTTGGCAGCGCATCTATCACATTCACGACGCTATCTCGAAAATTTCAAAATGCTGAGAACTTCCCATCCAGCACGACGCTTCATACACTCAAAAACATTCCACCCCCGCTGTTGCATTAGTTTCCGTACCTCATCAGGCTTATTGCGGGCACAAAACAGTATGTATGCCACGCCCTGGGAGGACAGAATCTCATCCAGCTGGTTGAGGACAATCCAGGTCACCTCCATACCATCTTCACCACCGTCAAGAGCTAAGTAGATCCATTTCTCGTCAGATTGCGCTTCAGGATATTCGGGTACATCCTCAGAGGGTACATATGGTGGGTTAAACAACAACAGGTCGACCGAATGCGCTCTAAATGGGGACAAGGATGCGTTCAAAGCATCGACTTCATCTTTATGGTTGAGCAGCCAGGTTTTCTGGGTAGTTTTGCACGCATTCATGTTGATATCCGTAGCCCAAAAAATTGCATGAGGGACATAGTTTCTACAAAACGTAGACACCACTCCGGAACCAGAGCCTATTTCTAGTACTGTAGAAGCATTTTTCAGCTGCTCTTTCTCTAAGACATCTAAAAATAAGAAAGAGTCCTCACATGGCTCATAAACATTACTCGCAGCGGCCGTATGGGGGGTAGCCATTTCACACTTGAATTATGTTATTGGAAGTGAGAACACTGGTTGGCCGGGCCATCAGCGTTGAGGTCTCCGGCGAGGATAAAGTGGAAACAATCAAGGAGAAGCTCGAGGAAAAGGAAGGAATCCCCCCTA
Organism: Wickerhamiella lipophila; assembly: GCA_030582055.1. Taxonomy (NCBI): domain Eukaryota; kingdom Fungi; phylum Ascomycota; class Dipodascomycetes; order Dipodascales; family Trichomonascaceae; genus Wickerhamiella; species Wickerhamiella lipophila. The sequence continues at coordinate 91,606 of JAKTWO010000020.1, read as the reverse complement.
GCCAGCAGCGCCTTATCTATAATGGCAAGCAGATTAAAGATGACCAGACCATCTCTGAGTGTGGCCTAACTGAAGGTTCCAGATTGCATTTAGCGATGCATTTGCGCGGTGGTAACTTAAATTAACAAAGTTAGATAATTCATTGAATCCAAAGTGTCTGTAGTTGCAGCAGTTATTGATGGCCATCATCAGGTGGTCACCAGGCGACGCACGCCTAAATCAGTAAACTCTATTATAAAAGCATACAATCTTGACTTTATTGAGCGAAATACCCTCAAAGCTAGATTCTGTGCCCCTACAACGCATCACTCTGGCCTTCTTTGCAGCTTGTCAGAGGTGTTGTCTGATTCATGCTAAGAAACACAGCGCCTGGCCAGAGACGACGGCTGCGGGTGAATGGCGACAAGAAAGGCAGAAAACCACCAGTATTAGATCCCAGAACAAGCGCAGAGGTATCATATTCACAGGAAAAAATTCGTAGAAGCTATGAGCAGGACGTAAAACTCCACCCAACTCATGCCAATACATGGATCTCGTACATCAAATTTGAGGGTGGAAAAAACCCGGAAAGGGCTCTTCAAGTGTCCAAAAGAGCAATAAAGGCTAATCCTTGTGTTGATGTCTATTTACAAGCAATGAAGTATGACCCTTCAAGGGCCATCGAGGCACTTGGACGATTTCCCAATTCAGACCATATTCGCAAGGCAGCATTCAAAGATTTAAGCCTAGAAAATGCGAGAATCAAATTGTCTCAGTGGATAAAGGATGATCCCGGCTGGTTGGAGACTTTTATTGATGTAGAGATGCATTTCGGGAACTATTCTCTTGTGTCTACGCTTTACCAGCACTGGAGTAGTACATTTGGTGCTAAAGTTGCATTATGGGATCGTGCAGCACAATTTGAGCTCAAAAATGGTACGCAGCAGGGGTTCTTAGAGATTAGTGCGAGGGCCCTTCACACACTATTTTTCTCAAATCCCACGGAAAAGCCCCCAAACCGCATGGATTTCTTTCTCGATTTCCTAAAGCATTGCAAGTGGACAAGCCAGGAACGGAAAACTATCTGCGTTGAGCTACAAAAGCTAGACCTAACACATCTTGAGATGACGATCCTCCGCCGTGAAGAGTATAGATACAAGCTGCTCGAAGAGGGAATCAGCGAAATGCAGCTGAGAAATGTTCTGGTCAAGGGAACTTCTTTATTGCGTCAACGCAAGAACCTTACCGAGGATAGTCTTCTGTTCTTGTTTGAAAGCCAACTCGCATCAGTGCCTCCACATACTAGTGAGCGTGTCTATCTCAAATGGTCCTTTGATGTCATTGATTATGCTGAATATTGCAATGATTTCGACACATACCAACGTGCACTGTCTCTTTGTGACCACAGCGCGATCTTGATAAGCTCGTATATCAACTTCGTCAAAGTAAACTACCCTCAAGATATGCGCGAGGAGTTAATTATTGCATGCATGCAAACAAGCCCCAGCTACTTCCCCACAGGGGAGCTACTAGATCTTGAGACATTCAAAAAATCACCTCGCGACTATCGGTCAATCTTTTATTTTCGCTTGGCTAAGTCGGCCACTTCAATCAAGTCTTGGTTCGCTGCCGTTGATTTTGAAGAATTTAGTGGGAATTACGATGCTTGCCGTAGTTTACTGGAGCTTTCACTCATTCAAGTCAAGAGCTGGAAGCAACTTGGTAGAGAGGACGTCTGGAAAAAGTATGCCGAGCTTGAGCACCGTCGAGGCACACACGCATCTTATATCAACATTTTACGACGATGGTTCAATGAGCAGTGTATATCGTCTCCACTATTGTGGGATGAGCTGGTCAAGTACTGGAAGAGGAGGCATGGCAAAATCGGTATTCAAAATGCTCTTCAGGCTGCCAGTCAAATAACACAGGGCAGTAAAATCCATGATCACATCAATGAAGCCCTGAAGATTAGATGGCAATATGAATGCTAGATTGTAGAGCTATAAATACGTATATTTCATTAATGCTGTGAGCTTGGGGGTAGTGAGACGGCTGGTGGAGGGGGAGCTGGAGCCGGAGGAGTGGGACGTGCCAGTGCCGGTGCTGGTGGACCTGGTGGGCCCGGTGGGCATGGCGGTGCCGGTAGGGTAGTGGGAGCAGGAGGGGCAGGGGGTGCCGGCAAGTTAGTAGGGGCAGGGGGTGGAGGAAGCTCGATACCAGGGGGGACTAGGTGTGCCTGAAGAGGCACTGCGGGTATCCCAGGCACTCCAGGAGGCACTGGTGGCATTCCAGGCGCTACAGATGAGACACCAGATGACGCCGCAGGCATTTCTGGCAATCCTGGTGGTAGAACTTTGGCTTCAATGTTACCACCGATGTCTTCGCTATGATCTACTTTTTGGCGCTTGACTTCCTCAAACATGGCCTCAAACATATCTTCAGCCGCTCTTTTGGCATTGCAGTCTCTCGCAAAATGACCTTCGCTCTTGCAGGCTCTACATACGACTTTTTGTGTACACTCTGCGCGCTTATGATCCTCGGAACCGCAAGCATTGCATGTCTCATGCCTTAATGTACCATTTAGTGTAGCGAGCTCTCTCAATTGTTCCTTTTTATGCTGATTCTCGTGTTCTGGATTATTTATTGCAGCGCCCACTACCTGTGCCACGAGTTCCTTGGCTTTTTCAAGGGCTGTGGGGTTTTCTGAAGATACTATACAATGGAGGTTCTCTTCTTCATTGGTGGTAGTTTTCGAGGATCCACGACCTCTGATAGAAATACGCGCCCCAGACTCCCTCTCCATCCTTTGTAAAGTCCGTCCACGTGGTCCTATTAATAGTCCAACAAAGTTAATTTCGGGGTAGTTGTCTACAGGCAGAAACACTTTTTCAGTGGTTTTGTGAACAGGACGGAAAGATGTAGGAGGAACATACCCGGGAATGATTTGAATCGCCTTTTGTACAAGCGTGGTACGCTCCAGTTGAGCTTCAGTAGCATTCTGATCTTGAGGGGAATTTATTAGACGGCCATTTGTGTCGTACTTGGGCTCCGATTCGTGTTGCAGCTCAAAGTCAAACTTTTTAGAGTCAATTTGACGAGTAAGATCGAGGATAGCATGGTGAATGGCATAAGCTTCGAGCTGTTCGCTAGTCAAGGTTCCCAGCATACAGTTTTATTCTTGGAGGGAACGGCTCTGGCAGCCAAGACTTTGTGGTGGGAGACAAATCTGATCCCCCGCACATCCCTTTCGGTTGGAGACACACCCCTTCACCGTCGAGAGAATTTCGTTTGTCATCCAATGAGCGGAACGAGCTTCAGAGGTGGCACTAGTCGCTGTTTTTACGGTAAGTATGGCTCTTGTTAGCAACCTCCAAAGAGTTAAAAACTAACTAGAATGGCAAAAGTTCATGGAATGCTACTCCTCTAACGAAACTGAAGACCCCAAACAGTGCACCCTTTTTGCCGAGGACTACAACGAGTGCTTGCACCACAATAAAGAGAAAAAGCGTGCACAAGCTATTGCTGCTGAATATGAACGCAAGAAAGCAGCGGGTGAGGATGTTCCTCAGGTCGAGCGCAAGCCAAAGAGCAACATTCTCAAGGATCTCGGGATTCTTTAGGTAGTTTATGTTTATTGTAGTTGTAGTATGAGAGTAATGACTCTATCACAGAGCCTTGCATCAATTTTGTGATAATCCTCAGTAGGGGCTCGTGAGCCTGGGTTGGAGAACCTAGAGCGGTGAGCCTCAATTGATATGAAGGTGTGTTTTAAAAGTCAATTGGGATTGAGTGGGTTATTTAGTTGGATGTTAGTCACTGAGATCTATACTCCCTATCCATATTTGATAGAAAATTCAGTTTTTATCGAGTGCTGATCCTGCGATCTCCCTGCATTTAATGCCCATATGATTTTGCGCCGCCAGGCCCCTTTATATTTGAAATCTCCCCCTCATCAATTGGCATGGATCTATAACTTACAACCACCTCTCTGCCATGTACCCGCCACCCCGTAAATTGGAACGCCACCCACTATCCTCTCACCTACCATGAGTTCTCCAGTTTCGAGTCCTGACCATGAAGCAGCGATGAGGAGTAGTCCTGTGATGCCTAGCAGTCCAGGAATTGCTAGTAGTCCTGTGATGCCTGATAGTAGCCTTGGGGCCATGGGCGGAAACCTCGCTAGTAGCCCCATTCACATGGCTGGCACAAGTAGTCCAATCCATATTTCAGATGGCCTCGAATCCTCAAGTTCGCGTACCAGCGGCTCCCGTACTAGACGTCATCACCGCAGTGATATTGGATGGAGCGAAGGTAGCACCCCAAATAGTTTTTTCGAGTACGAGGAGGGGCCCCGAAGGTTCATTTGGGGTACAACAGTGGCGATTCAAGAGCTCACCAGAACCTTCAAGCAGTTTATTGAGGAATTTCACCCTCCAGGGGAACCTCACAACTTGGTCTACATGACCATGATTCGCAGAATGAGGCAGGCCGGTACCGAGTCGCTGAACTTGGACCTACAGAATCTTAAAGAGGAGAATGGGCAACAGCCATGGAACAAACTGTACTATCAGATTCGAGACTACCCACACGAAGCTATCCCATTGATGGATCAGAGTCTCAAGGAGATTATTGTGGCACAAGCCCAGGGTGAAGCAGGAGATAGAGGGTCTCGAGAACTCGAGGAAATCGATTCAAAGCATTACAGAGTTCGCCCTTACAATATTCGTAACGACTACGATGGCAAAATCAGAGACCTGCGTGCTTTAAATCCTAGTGATATGGATAAGTTAGTGACTATTAAAGGTCTCACTCTGCGTGCTTCGGATATTATCCCTGATATGACTGAAGCATTTTTCCGGTGCAATGTTTGTAATTCCGTGAAAACTGTCAAGATTGATCGTGGTGTTATCGTGGAGCCTACTCAGTGTGAACGGCCCTCGTGCGGTGCCAAGAGCTCAATGATTCTTGTTCATAATCGATGTGAATTTAGTGACAAGCAAATTATTCGCTTGCAGGAAACCCCCGATGCTATTCCTGATGGTCAAACCCCTCATTCTGTTGCATTAGCCGTGTATGATGAGCTCGTGGATTACACTAAAGCAGGTGATCGTATTATGGTCACTGGGGTTTTCAGAGGTACTCCTGTGAGAGTCAATCCCCGACAGCGCGCCCTTAAATCGCTTTTCAAGACGTATGTCGATGTGGTCCACATCCAAAAAGTTGACCGTCGTCGTATGGATTTCGATACTTCCACCTTGGCTCAGGAGATGGGTGAGCAGCAAAACCGTGAACAAAGCCAGCTTGAAGAACTCAGATCTCTTAGTGCTGAAGACGTTGCCAGGATTCATGCGATTGCAGCGCGACCTGATGTCTATGAGCTCCTGTCCAGATCATTGGCACCAAGTATTTTCGAACACGATGACGTCAAAAAGGGTATTCTTCTGCAACTGTTTGGTGGTACAAACAAAACTTTCACGAAAGGAGGCTCCCCTCGGTACCGGGGTGATATAAACATTCTATTATGTGGTGACCCTTCTACTTCCAAGTCGCAGCTGCTACAGTATGTGCACAAAATTGCTCCCCGTGGTATGTATACTTCAGGTAAAGGTAGTTCAGCCGTGGGTCTTACTGCCTATATTACGCGTGACCCTGATTCGAGGCAGATTGTGTTGGAGTCAGGAGCGCTTGTTTTATCTGATGGAGGTGTCTGCTGCATTGATGAGTTTGATAAAATGAATGATGCTACCCGCTCGGTGCTTCATGAAGTTATGGAACAGCAAACAGTGTCCATTGCCAAGGCAGGTATCATCACTACCCTTAATGCTCGTACGTCTATTTTGGCGTCCGCTAATCCTATTGAGAGTCATTATCGCCCTGATCTCAGCGTGACCCAAAATATTGATTTGCCCCCTACTCTTTTGAGTAGATTTGATCTTGTCTATTTGATGATTGACAAAATCAACCAGAATCAGGATCGTAAATTGGCGTCTCATTTGGCATCAATGTACCTCGAGGACCGGCCGGAGAATGCTGCTCGCGATGAAATCCTCGATACTGAGACATTAACCATGTACTTGTCGTACGCGAGAGAGCACTGCACCCCTGTGATCACTCCCCAAGCGCGTCGTCGTATTGTTGATGAATATGTACAAATGAGATTATTGGGAGATTCGTCCTCTCGGAGTGGAAAACGTATTACTGCTACTACGCGTCAGCTCGAATCAATTATTCGTCTTAGTGAAGCCCATGCCAAGATGCGACTCAGTGAGGAGGTTTCTGAAGAGGACGCCTTAGAGGCAGTAAGACTTATCCGTGAAGCAGTTAAAGAGTATGCCACAGATCCTTCAACTGGTCGTATTGATATGGACCTTGTTCAGACAGGTGTTTCGCGTACTGAGCGTGATCTTATGGAACGGATCAAGGAAAAGGCTTTGTCGCTACTTGACCAGCAAACAGTGGCTCACGATGAGCTTGTGGCACGAGTGCTCGAAACAAGTATTACTACTTCCCGCCAAAGCGTGAAGAATGCCCTTGATGAGCTCCAGAGCAGTGGTACAATTGTAGTTAGTGGGCCCAGAAGGATGACTTCCAAAGCCACTTGATGGCTGCTAAAACTAAGTGAACCCTTTAATTTATAGATCTAATTGTAACTTTTCGAGATTAAAGAGATAACAACCTCCATATGCGGCCTCTACATCGCCACCACGGTATACCTTCATCTCACCTAATGGAACCAGGACCAGAAGCCGCGTTCAAAGTAAACGATATTGTGATTGCAAAAGTCAAAGGTTACCCACCCTGGCCCGCTATCGTGGTAACCCAAGACTATTTACCTGAGAAGATCCGCGACTCCAAGCCCAAGAGCTATGCGTCGGCACCAATCCTTTTCTTCAACGATAACTCATTTATGTGGGCTGCAGAGACAGATCTCAAGACCTTGGAGGTAGAAGTCAGTGCCAAGCACGCTGAAAAGCCCAAAACTAAAAAGGCTTTACGCGAAGCCTACCGCATGGCTTCTGAGCAGCCCACTATTGAGCAGTATATGGAGATGGTAGCCAACCCGCCCCCTGTAGAGGAGCCACCGAAGAAACGAGCTAAAAAGGCCAGTGAAAAGCCTCCTGCAGCTCCTAGAGCTTCACGAGCATCCACTAAATCTATCAAACGCAAGCTTAAGGAGGGCCCTCTCGATGAGACTGCTGTAGACTCCATCGAGCTCAAGCGACCAAAGCAGCGGGGTAGACCCAGTGCCACTCGAGATGCTGAGGTTGCTAGCAGCGAGGATTTGGCCGCATCCTCTGAGTTGCGCGCAGAACTCTGTCGTCAAGCCCGGTTCCGGCTGCAAAAGTCGCTCCTGTCCGAGGGAGGCCCCGAAACTGCTAACCTCGCATCCCTTAAAGCAATTCTTGCGCAGATCGAGCAGGTTGATAATATCGAGATTGCTATCGTTCGCATGTCTAAATTACGGCGTGTTCTTAAGGCTGTGGTAGAGCTAGGTATCGAGCAGGGCTTTAAAGATCGTTGTTTAAAGCTACTTGATCGCTGGGAAACTCAAGCAGAACCGGTCATTCGTGGCTTGCCTGAATGCGATGTAAACCTGGAAGAGCTCAAAGAGCGCGAAGGTACTATTGAGCGCGAGACCGAGCCTCCCAGTGATTCCGAAGCACCTGAGGATAAGCCAGGGAAGGAATCGAGCGAGCCAGAGCCCAAGGAGTCTAATGATCAAGATAGTGGAGTTACCGAAGAGCGAGACTCTGGTGAAAGAGCCTGGGATAAACTCATCGAGCCCAAGTTTGAAACTCAAGTAAAGGAGCCGCAAGAACCCAGCTCCGAAGCACCTCAGCCTATCACCAACGGTCAGTAATTTACAACTAGCTATCTATACAGCATAGAGAATCCAACGAGACAAGGCAACTCGCCCACCGCCAAAACTATTAGATTAAAAGCAGAAATATTACTACATATTAAATATGCTTAACGCTTGCGGATGACACCAGTAAGGACACCACGACGACCAGTGGTCTTGGTGTGCTGGCCGCGGACCTTGTAGCCCCAGTAGTGACGGAGACCCTTGTGGAGGCGCATACGCTTCATGCGCTCAATGTCGTCACGGAGCTTGGTATCAAGCTGGTTGACGAGAAGGTGAGAGTCCTTACCATCAGTGACGTCACGCTGTCTGTTGAGGAACCAGCCAGGAATCTTGTACTGACCAGGGTTCTGGACAATGGTGATGATACGCTCGAGCTCTTCAACGCTCAACTCACCAGCACGCTTGGCCATGTCAACATCGGCCTTCTTGCAGACGACGTTGGCGAAACGGGGACCGATACCACGGATAGTGGTAAGGGCGTACATGATCTTGGTGTTACCATCAACGTTGGTAGACAAAAGACGGAGAATGTGCTGGAAGTTACCTTTCTCTGTGACGGTCAAAGACATTAGTGAATTCCTACCCGTGAGTGGTATTGAGTGGTATCCGAAATTGTTCAGGGCTGCCCGATATTTGTTAGTAATGCTGCCCTAGAATGTGGCGTTGAGGCGCCTGACAACCTTCACCATCAATCCCCCAACTCAGTAAATCGGTTGGAACCCCCCCCTTATTGAATTTATTCTCACCGATCCTGCTCCTCACTCTCAGCACTTGAAGCTCTCACAAAATGCGTGTCGGTGATTATGAGCATCAGCTCACCAATATAGAAGTTTTCAACCAAGTTAATATCGCTAAATCGTCTACACGTAGCGAGAACCTCCAAACAATTGTGGTAGAGTTACAGGCATATTTGCGGGAACGCCCAGCCGGCAACCCTAACATGCCACAAACCGAAGACAAAATTAAACAATTCCTCAAGGAAATGGAGCGGTATAAACTCGAGAACAGCGAGCTCCTCCAGATTGTAAACTCTGCGCCCAACTCATTGCCCGTCATGTTTTGTTTAATAGAAGAGGCAGATGACCGGTTCAGCGAGGCAGATCTCGAGCATATGGTGGAGCTGAGCGGAAGGTATCTCGGGGAGGAAGTGGTCCCCGGTGAACCTGCCGAGTAGGCTTATTTATAGATTTGTAGACTTCAGTGAGACAAGTATAAGTAACCACTGGCTGTTATCGTTAACTTTAATTAGTTATATATGCACAAGAGGGCTATTAAATAGCCCTAATAACCGGGAACGCCAGCACCACCCATACCGCCCATGGGAACCTGCTCATCAGGGAAACCAGCGGCTGCCATATCAGCATCACTAACGTCTTTACGCTTTGCACTAACGATATCGTCGACTCTCAGTAATAAGCAAGCGCTCTCGACAGCGGTCTTGATGCTTTGGAGTTTCACTGCTTCGGGTTCCCAAACGCCATAATCTTTCATATCAACAATCTCGCTGGTATCGCCATTTACACCGAAAGAGGTATGACCCTCAGCATGCTTTGCACGAAGGGCAGTCACTTGACGCAAGGGGTTTCCTCCACAGTTTGATACAAGGGTGCGAGGAATAGCCTCCAGAGCGTCACCAACCACCTGATAGGGCCACTGTTCAACACCATCAACTGCCTTGGAAAGCTCGGCCAACTTAACAGAGACGGCCATCTCGGTAGCACCTCCACCAGGGGACAAACGGGGCTCGAGAATCACGTTGCGGGTAACAGACATGGCATCTTGCAGGTTGCGGTCAATCTCGCTGAGAATATCTTTTGAGGGGCCACGCAACAAAATCGTGCATGCACCAGGCTTTCCCCCTTCCAAAAACGTATAGTACTCATCGCCAATAAGATCAACATGGAAAGATCCACACTCGCCGACATCGCCTTCTTTGAGGTCCTCGACCCGGTTGACAATGTTGGCACCAGTGATACGGGCAATACGGTTGTTGTCGGTCTTACGGGCACGACGCAATGCGGTGATATTGTGCTTGAGGAGATAGTGTTGTGCCAGGTCACTGACACCCTTTTCGGTGATCACCACATCGGGCTTGAAGCTCGAAATCTTCTCGCACACTTTCTTGATTTGTTCCTCCTCAATCTCGAGAACGCGCTGCCACTCGTTGCTGTCAGTTATCTCAATATTGGTTTGTGATTCTCCCTTTTTATATTCGAGAGGGCAATCCAACAGAATCACTCGGGGTTTATCGATATTGCGTCTCATCTTGGGGTGAGTGATATCCTTGTTAAGTACTACTCCAGAAATGACGCGGCTATCGAGGACGTCGCCGCCAGCAATTTTCTCGACACGCACAAACCGCTTTATATCGATCTCGGTCTTGGATCCCTGCTTGCGAACAACAGCTCTGACTGCATCAAGCGCTAAACGACACATGTGCTCGCTCCAATGAGCAACATACTTGGTCCCAATACAGCTCTTGATGATACTGAGCATGTGCTTATCATCATTAATATCCACGTCCTGGGAGATAGTGGAAATAATTTCGAGGGCATCTTTGAGAGCTCTACGTAAAGCACGAATAATAACCACGGGATGGATGTTCTTCTCCAAATACTTTTGGCATTGGGCGAGTACTTCTCCAGCGAGAATGATGACGCTGGTGGTACCATCGCCGACCTCTTCATCCTGCGCTCTGCTAAGCTCGATCATTGATTTAGCAGCAGGATGTGTCACCTCGATCTCGCGCAAAATTGCGTGGCCATCGTTAGTCAAGACAATACCACCGACGGGGTCCAAGAGCATCTTCAACATGGCTTTAGGACCCAGGCATGTGCGCACAATTTCGGTGACAGCTGTTGCGGCTGTTATATTCGAGAGCTGAGCTTTGCGCCCCGTCTCACGGTCGCCAGTATTGATCACTACTACCGGAGCTTGCATTAAGGAAGATTCCAGGTGAAGGGGGGTGAAGGGAGGGGTGGTGTATGAGGATCGTGTGACTAAGCCGATGGAGGCCTAAGGTGTGTTCATGAGTTGGTTGGGGCCTTAGAATGGTCAGGTCCATAAATCAACTCGTCAATTCAGGACTTGATGTGTGCAAACTGATGTGTGGACTTGATGCCTCATAGGCCCACTCATAGACTATTGTCGGGTAGGCCACCACTAATAGGCTTACTCGAGGGATTCCTCTTCAATGGACTCATAGCCCAACCTTGAAACACACTCTGCAACGAAAGAAAGTATCAGTGACTATTTAAAACGCTGAATATACATGATAATTAAGATAAATGAAAGTGCGCGTGTTTTCGTACTTGAATTGATTTCAGACTTGGCACGAGACCTTCTTTGGGTGATGATATACAAGTCCCAAGTTAACCTTGATTGCATCGATTTTGGTGCTGAGAATCGAGCTCCATCTTTGCTTTGAAAGGCGTTCGATTTTCAAACTACCCTGGTAATTAAGCTCAGAGTCCAGCCCATCAAGCCTTGTGTCTGACAATACAGGGCTCTCTGATCCATCGCTTAGGTCCGAAAGAGTATTAGTCGATTCAGATAGATTAGGACTAGAAATCGAGCTCTCATCCTGAGCCTCAATTACGGGCTCATACATTGTCGCCTTTGAGGGGAAATATGTAGCGAGATGGGTCGCCACAGCGAGAGAGTATCTAGGGTTTGTCTGAGCTTTATTAGGACAGGGTGCCCTTTGACCTGGCGAGTCTACTCCACTCCAGTCTGCAAAACCCTCAGCAAACTCCCGATAGAACAAGCTTTCCTCATCGTAGCATCTCGCTAATATCAGATCAAACACCTTCACTGCTTCCTGGTATCGCTTCTTATCAAATAGGGCCCGACCTTTGATACGTAGTGCACTAACAGGGCTTTTGTAGGCATATAGAATGAAATCACAATCTCTTATCGCCATATCGAAATCTCTGATCAGACGGTATGCCTCTGCCCGACGAATATGGCTTTCATATGCATAGTATTGGCCTCTAAAGTTGGAGATTACCAGCGAGTAGTAGGAAATCGCGCTGCCTATCTTACCTTCAGCAAGCCTTTTATCAGCTACATCCAAGATTTTCTCCAAAGAGTCTAGAGTGGTATTAGATAGAGACATCATTTCTTGGTTGTGTTTAGGGCGTCAATTATGACGATGCGTCACGATTTTATCAATTAATGGCTAGCCACTGTGGTACATAATGTCTAAGGCATCGATTTCAAGTGATTGTATGCAATGCGTATGCAACCTCTCGTCGGGCCCTAGTGTGGCAGGTGACGTTGTCGCAGAAATATGCCTGAGAAATACAAGAGCCAGGTATCCAATGACCAGTAGATTAGGAGATTTTGAATAGCGGAATAATCGAATACTTCATTAAATAATAGCTACACGTTACACTAGACATACTTGACGAGAGTTTCAAGCAAATCTGTAAGCTCCTTTGAACTCTTTGAGCCTTTCCAGAGGTTTCTAGGGCCCTCAATAATCTTCCAAGCCAGTACATTATCACTGAGTTTCAAAAGCAAACGCTGATACGTACTCCATTGCTGATCCTTGCATCTTTCGCTACTACTGACTACCAAAAGAGGTATATGCGGGGACAATGCAAGCGTTGCATCGCCAATATCACGACGGGACTGACGAGATGCTGAAGCAAGCTCTTGCATTAGCGCTTTTTGGTAGCGAGTAGAAATACTTTCGAGACGACCATAAACTCGATCTTCGGCGCCATACTGACTGAAGATCGAAAAGACCTTAGCGAGTCTTATGGGGGCAATGACACCCTTTGCGAAATGATAGAAACTCTTGAAAAGACCCCAAGTATCGTAGAGGAGCTCTTCGTGGAGTCCATCGACCAGCATCATGCCTGAAGTGGATTTGCCCAATCTTGAAGCCAAAACTCGGGAATAAAGAGATCCTACACCAGATGAAACAAGAACAGTGGACTGGTTACGGAACCCCGGGTGTGCCAATTCGAGTGCATCCATTAAAATGTCGACGGTTTGGCCGATCGCCAAGGGACTCGGGGCATTATCACTGAACCCACGGCCGGGACGATCCCAATAACAAACGGTGCCAATATGGCCGGCACCAATGACCCAGCGAGCAGATTCTTCAGCGGATTCTTCTCCACTTTCGACAATCACGAGAGGCCCTTTGCCAGCAGGGGTACAAGCAACGTGAACATTGATTGCATCAGGGCCAACAGAGACCGGGTAGATGGTACCCAACGGCTGTAAGTTGGAGTCTGCCGCATCAATGGCCACATTAATACTCATAACCAGAACGCTAATAAACAGAGCGATGCGAGCAGCGTTCAAAAGGAAATACCGGAGCCATTCAGTGAGGGTTTTACGGTCATCATAGTGGCCAAAGATGCGCAGATCCTCACTCTGTTTGGCACCATGGACGATGACATTGGCATATGCACCCACCAGGAAAGCCACTAATGCCGAAATATACGTAAGCGCACCGAATGAGCCCTGACGATGACGCAAGTCTGGAACCGCAAGTACGATAACGAAATCAACAAGAAGAATTAAGCAGGTAATGAAGCAGAGGATCTTGTCAAGACTGGAAGGGATACTATAAAAGAAAATTGAGAGCGCGAGACTTACAAAAGCCATCAATACTACTGCCAGAGTATCGAGGCCACTACCCTGGGGGGACGACAAGCCCAGGTAGCTGTAGGCATCGACATTAAGGGCTACTAAAGCAACGAATGCAGCTCCGGCAAGAATATAAAGCAGGTATCTGTAATAGCGAACACTCGTAGCTGCCAAAGGGTCTGGCATCACCGGTTGATGGCGGTAGGATCTCACTGATTCACTGGCGCCGCGAGCGCCGCGGGCGCCGCCCTCGTGACGAGGGGATTGAGGCTGTGGTACATGTTCATCTGAATGCAAAAGAGGCTGGGTCTCGAGAGGTTCGTGTGAACCACTACGTTGTTCTGAAGTGTGCGCTTCGCTCATGCTTCTGGTTGCTGTTGAAGGTTGCTTGATAGATCCCAATATCGCAAGCTTGATTTAAGCCCCCTATCAGCCCCCTACCTCTCCCCGTTAGCGCCGATAAGAAAAGGGCCACAAAATGGAGTCAACTAGGGTTCCAATAGAGACTTTGAGAGCTGAGTTGAGGAATACTCAATTATTTGTTGAGCGTGAACTGGCCATAATTCAGCAACAGTATACCTCGGGTAACATCGACCACTCTCAAACGCTAGAGAAGCTTAAAACGGTGCTTTCAAAAGCCAAAAAGATTAAAAATCAATGCGAAATCGCTGAATATCTCTACAACACCCGTAAAAATTATCAGGGAGAGCTACTTCCGGTACTTATAGGTGAGTATCTGCTGCAGTCACAGTACTTTGAGACAGCCACAGAGTTATCTAGCGCATTGGGGCTAGATAAGCTACTTGATTTCGATCTTTTCAGGGAATACTATGATATATGTAATCAAATTGTTTCTCAAAACTCGGCCCCAGTGCTGCAATGGGCCCACAAGAACCGCCAATACCTTCGGAAAGTGAATAGTACACTTGAATATGATGCCAAACGACAGCATTTCATCCAGTTGGCAGAGTCAAGTAAGCTAGAAGCCATTGAATACTCTCGTAAAAATTTGGGAAAGTTCTACGACTCGCATAATGGGTCACTATCGAGCGCTACTTTGGCACTGGTTAGCCCTGCTTGGGGGAAAAATGGCTGGGTCGAGCTAAAGGATCAGTTTTCCAGAGTTTTCTTGGATTCCCAAGGCAAGACAAACTTCTTATCGCTGTTTAATGTAGTGACCGCCGGTCTCTGTGCATTACGCACTCATAATTGCAGCCCCCAGCGGCCTCTCCACTCCCGGTATAACAATCAATCTTTGCGGGATCATATGTGTCCTGCTTGTAGTGCTGATCTGGGTATCCTGGCAAAAAGCGTCCCATTTGCTCATCATACTGAGAGTATTCTGGATAGCGATATCATGGTACTACCTAATAAACGATGTTACGGTCTAGACCTGCTACACAAATTACGCAACGAAGCAGGTTTGGAAGTAGGGAAAGTGTTCGATCCTGCGACTCTTGAGGTGTTTGACGAGCATGAGCTCCGCAAAGCGTTTCCTAGTTGATGGGGTCGGGCCGCTAGTACCAATGTTTCAGCCAAGAAAGCCTCTTGTAGGCCATATAGTGACCGCTAAGCAAATGGGGCTTCTCTGGGTTATTGCTTATTTTATCTATTTATGTATCGTTTGTATATGGTCTTTGTGTACCGTGTATGTATATGATGTCTGTACTTGTTAAGTGCCTGAATGTGGACCCGAGCTAATAGGGGTTGACCCTCTAACTGCATGTCAATATAAACACATCCATGTCTCGTGTGGTCAATTTACTTATGAGGTTGGCTCTTTATGAACCAGGCTCTTGATCACCCTGGACCCCTTTAGCCCCTAGCTCCGAGCCCTGTAGGTACAACATAACACGCGGTCAACGCGCCGGTTTGTCATACTCGTCATGGACACAATCGGTAAGTTTGGCTCGCCAAACGCGTCAACAGCAAACTCTTTGTCGTTAGAAAACCCTCAAACTGACGCAACTAGTGATCAAGTTAGTATCTCTGCGGCTGTGACCCAGGCGGGTAACGAGAGTCTCACCACCAGCAGCGCACCTCTTGTTGTGCGCCGTAAACTCAATGGATTTGTCGGGTTTTCCAACTTTCCCCAGCAATGGCATCAGAAATCGCTTAAACAGGGCTTCCACCTTAATGTTATGGCGGTAGGAGAAAGCGGTCTCGGTAAATCGACCCTTATAAACACTCTGTTTGAGACCTCGCTCATGCGCCCCAAGCCCAAGTCGGAGGAGCCCCAGAGTACAGTTGAAATCAAACCTCTTACTGCTGAGTTTGAGGAAGACGGTGTCCGTTTACGCCTCACAATTATTGACACCCCTGGGTTCGGAGACGCAGTGAACAACCTCGATAGTTGGAAGCCAATTACAGACGAAATTGATGCTCGCTATGATAAATTTCTCGAGCAAGAGTCTGCTATGAACCGCACTACATTTCCGGATTGCCGTGTGCATGCTTGTATCTACTTTATTGAGCCTACTGGCCATACCCTCAAACCCCTGGATATCGTGGTTATGAAGAAGCTTTGCAAAAAGGTCAACTTGATTCCTGTGATTGCTAAAGCTGATTTACTCAATGACGACGAGCTCAAGGCGTTCAAGCACCGCGTTGCCGAGGATCTTGCCTTTCAAAAAATCGATATCTTCCGCCCCGAAATCTTTGACCATGATGATGAGGAGGCAGTTGCAGAGACAACTGAGATCATCAATCGTATTCCATTCGCCGTAGTTGGATCCACTTATATGGTGAATGTTAATGGTCGTCAGGTTCGTGGCCGCTCGTATCCCTGGGGCACTGTTGAAGTTATGAACGAGGATCATTGTGATTTCAACAAGCTGCGCGCTCTGTTGGTCCGTGATCACATGGAGGATCTTCGCGAAACTACCTCCTCCAAGAACTACGAGGCATACCGCACAGAGTACATGCTGAAGAACGGCTTCACTCAAGACCCCACCGTATTCCACGAGATTGATCCTGCAGTTAGACAAGAGGAAGAGCGTGCCCAACATGATCAGCGGTTGGTTAGGATGGAGGCCGAGATGCGGGCAGTGTTCCAGCAGAAGGTCATGGAGAAGGAGATGAAACTCAAAAAGAGCGAGCAGGTTCTATTCTCCAACCACAAGGAAATGCGTGAGCGCTTGGAGAACGAGCGCAAAGAACTCGAGGCTACTCTAGCACAGTTGCAGCAGCAGGCTCAACAACACGACGAGAAGAAGAAAAAGGGGTTCTTGAGATAGATCAATGCTAAATAGTAAGCTTTATGTATGTACTGGAGAAGCAGTGTAGTGGTTTTCACCTGGCAGTAACCTCGTGCATCCAGATAGGCTGTCGGCCCTAAGGATGACCAGTTTGGTGCCTCGGGCCTAGAGTGCCAAGCTTTGCATCTGGCTACAGTCACTGCCTTCGCTTAGGGATAGAGGGGTATTAAATCTCTGTTATTACTATCTAAAAGACTATTTAGAGATCCTTCTTCAAAGTACCAACAAAGGCAGACTTCTCAGCAGGAGTCTGGAAACGACCCTTACCGAACTTAGAGGCGGTGTCGATCCACTTGAGCTCAATCTCCTCAACGGCCTTACGGTTAGTGTGGACCTTGAGAGACTTGCGAAGAGTGACAACACGCTTCTTGACACCGGGGATGGAACCCTTGATAAGCAAGAAGTCGTTGTTGACGGCACCGTAACGGACAAAACCACCCATGGGGGTGATGGTCTTGGCAGTGGGGTCGAAGGCAGTGCTGGCATTGGACTTGTCTTCACCCTTACCAACACGGTAGACCTTGTGGTGGATGGAGGTACGACGGTGGTAACCGTCCTGACCAGAGCGTGCGACAGTCCAGTTGACGTGGGCGGGGTGCCAAGCACCGATACAAGCGACCTTACGGATACCACGGTGGGTCTTACGGGGAAGCTTACGGGTACCCCAACGGGCAGTAACACCCTCGTAACCTTTACCCTTGGTGACGGCGATAACGTCAATGTTCTCGTTCTGCTCAAAGACTTCGTCAACAGTGATGGTCTTCTCGAAACGCTCCTTAGCCCACTGGACCTTATCAGCGATGGAACCACCGTTGACCTGGATCTCAGCAAGGTGAGCCTTCTTCTGGCCGACAGGAGTCTTGCGGATCTGAGTGTGGGCAAGAACACGGACGACAGTGGCGTACTTGGAGATACGCTCGAGCTCGCGCTCAATCTGAGCACCGTCCTCGGCGTACTTCTTGGCATAAGAGGTGAAAGCCTTCTTCTTGGACTTGTACCAGTTCTTGTAGAAACGACGCTTGACTTCATCGCTCAAGTGCTCAGCCCAGACAGTGGACAAGCTACGGAGACCACGAGGAGTCTCAATGTAACCAACAACGCCAACAACGACCATGGCGGGGGTGTCGACAACGGTAGCTGCCTCGACAATCTCACGCTTGTCCATCTTGGAACCACGCAAGTTGAGGTCACGGACAATAGTGGTCATACCAGCCTTGTAACCGAGGAAAGCGGTTGGGCCAACGGGCTTGGACTTGTCGTCGGCAGGGAAGGCCTTAACACGGCCACGGTGGGAAGCGGCACGCTTGCGGGGAAGGAAAGCAAGGGATCCGTAACGGGGGGCCTCGAACTTACGGTGGGACATTGGGGATTGATACTGCCTCAAACTTGATTAAGAGTATACGATGAGTGAAAAATTTTGTCGGCCCTTTGTTGCTGAGTAATAGGGCTTTGTTTGCCTAAGCGGGTCGGCTATGCAACATACAGGGTAGTATATTTGAGAAAATTATATGCGAGGAAAATCAAATCATAAATTGATCATCATATCCTGCGAACTACTCATAGCATTATACTAGGACACTAATTAAACTTTGTAGATTCTTAATACTTTAATTACAGCAATAATGCTATCAAAACCTTCATACCCCCGCAATAACACCCCTTTCCCTAGACCCTTTGGTCTGTCCTTACAAGTCCCACTGGAACCCATCAAGCCCAGAGCCTTCTCTTTGACTTCACTCGTGACCCTAGAAACTCCAAAATAGTATTTGCGGATATTAATTTGATGCCGGAATATTTTGTGGATCTCACAGGATCTGACGAGGAACCCGTTACAGCTGCCACACAGGCTCCTAGCTCAGATGACCTCGAAGAGCTCGTCGTGAGACGAGTAAACAGACGCCGGTTGTCGGAAAACGATGATCTCGTGGTCAGGCAAGTAAATAGGCGCCCAACAGAAAATTCAGACGATGTAGTGATTGTCTCCAGCAATGTGCGACGTCGGCCCCAAACTCAGTCCCCTCACATCCCTGAATTCCCCCATCCGGGTTTACGAGATTATGGGGCGATGAACCCTCGATCTTCTGTTTACCCTCCCGGGTATGCTAGTGAACTAGGACGAATGGCCCGCACTTCACAACACCGACCAGTGGCTCCACGGCGTCATCTACAACCAGCCCACGAGCAAGCAATTCAGAACCGGGTCTGGTTATCGTTGACCTCAATGTTTGGGCGTGCTATGAGGGAAGAAGAATTTGATCCTACTTTTCACCCGGGTGATCCACATGGGGACATCTGGCCATCAAATCCCAGCCGCGATGCTGCTCTGCAACAGGCCATGTTCCGGTCCATGTTTGAGACCACCCAACACGAACAAATTGACCCGGACAAAATAGAAAAGCCAGTCATGGCGGGAACCAGTGATGGGTTTACCCGCGATTTGAGCGAAAAGTGTGAGCTCTTGTGCTCAAAGTGTGACAATCTACTCGGCGAGGGTAATGATAAATGTGCGTTGGTCTACTTTAGAAACTGTGGCCATGTTTATTGTGGCTCTTGTGTTGAGGCGATTGGAAAATTACGTGGCAAAGCCAAAAAGTGTTCTGCCACCGATTGTCAGACCAAGAAACGTCAACGCATCGTTTTTACTCAGGTATACGTTTGAGAGCTCATGAGAGCTCACTATACGCATCAGGGCTTTAAAACTAAATTCATACCCAGGGCCGCAGATACCCGCATTTAGCAGTCTTGAAACTAATTTAAGGAGACATCTTTTCGAGAGTTTCCAAACTAGCATCATTTTCTTGTATTTATTAACACTATCTCATATCTTGGGTTCTATGTTTTGAGCATATTGATGCACATGACCAATTTATGGCTCCTAACTAATAATCATATGAACCAAGTGCTTTTGGATCTCAAGCGAACCCACTTGACGGTGGAACAACAACTAGAGGTTTCACAGCGAATCGAGAAACTTTTCGAGAAATTTCCACATCTAAACTACTACCAGGGGTTTCATGACGTGGCTCTCAATGTTGAAGATTATGACCAGCTCGAGAGGTTAAGTCTGGGGAGTCTGCGCGACTTCATGACACCCAAATTGGACCAAACACTCCTATGTCTAGAACTTGTGCCTCAGCTACTGCAAGAAATCGATCCGACTCTCACAATCATAAATGGCGTCTCTCCTCACTATGCGTTAGCCCCCATCCTTACCTTGTTTGCTCACGACACAAACAATTGCAAAGACATTCTGGAATGCGTTGAGCTTGCGGGTATCGAGTACATTCTTTACTTTTATGCTGCAGTCATACTTGAGTCAAAATCATACATTTATAAAGAATTACAGGGTGAGACTGAACCCGAAATGGTTATAGCTGTCTTAACTCGAACATCCTCACAGATAGAGAACCTCGAGCGACGACGACTTCACCAGCTGGCACAGGAGTATGCTCGACAAGTCCCCATCGATTCCTTGCCAGCGTACGCCCACTTGAGCCGCTGGTCAGCCTTCAATGGGTTGGTAGACCACAAAGCTGCTGAAATTGCATCAAGGAAAATTGCAGAACCTGAATCATATGCCGGTTTAGTTACAGTAGGAATTTTGGTAGCGGCAGTCCTGGTGCAGTGGGTCATGTCGGAGTAGCCCAAAAGTCAAAAAGAAAAAAATTTCAATGTACAACGAGTATATATTCTCCTAATTATCAGCGCTCACTTCATAGCATAGCACCATATCACTTACAGGGCCTTCGTTCCAGCCTCTACCGCCACTAGCAGTCAATAAATAGCGACCCGAGGGGTCTAAGAGTAGCCGACTGACGGTTACACCATGATGGCTCGGCACGATATAGAAGGGAGTCTTTTTATTCTCCGTAGTAAGGTCGTAGAGGCGTAAGTTATCGGTTGAAGAGCACAATAACTGTTTGCCGTTTGGCATTGCCACTAGACCGGTGACAGCACCACTGCTGCTAGGGAACTTGAATGTTCTAGTGGGCTTTGATGACATTCTCACGTCATATTCATCTATACAGTTGTTGCGGCGCCCTGCAAATACCTTAGTACCATTAGGTGACCAGCACGCGCTCATACACCAGGGAGGGGCCGTGGATCCCATTAGCTGTAGACACTTCTCGGTGGTTCTTACATCCCAAACTTCAATGGCGCCGTTAACTGTACTAGTAAGGAAGGAGTCGCCAGTGTTGATCTTCTCACTCGGTGCTTTATCACATTGCTGTCCTTGCTCTTCTTGCTCTTGTCTAGCCTCTTGATCTTCGTCTTCATCACCGAACAAAGAGTCCATGCTTTTATTGTCCTCTGGTGCACACAAAGGTCCCCCAACGGGTTGCCAAGCTATTGTTGAGACTTGGCCATTGAGGGCAGTGTAGTGACGAATAGGTTTCCCTGTATCGAGGTCCCAGTATGCGATAGTTTTATCCCAGCTACCGCTGAGCAGATGATGCTCTGCAGAGTCAAGTGTTAGCTCAGAAACGGTGCTGGTGTGGAGGTCCAGGTGTGCAACGATAATGCCTTCAGAGTGCCGCACGGTCTGAATATTAATGCCTCCACTTTTAAGACCCGCAGCAACCCACAGAGATTCGCTATTAGCTGCTAAAGAGTACACAGGACTCAGCTGGGGTGCGTATGTTCCCTGAGCATCGAGTTTATATTCTGACTCGGGGAGCGGCTCTTCATTCTCCCAATAGCCTTTAATCACTCCACCATTCAAAATAGTGTCCACAAAAGATGGCCTCTGTCCAATTGTTAGGGGCTGTTGTCCTGTGACACTCTCCGGGAAAGCGTATCGCCGAATGTACCCGTCATCACCTCCAGTAAATAGCATCTTCGTACCCCAGCTGAAGTCCATACTAAAGGTAGCACACCCTTGAATAAAGGCAGTCGTAGGAGTTAGACCGTACGTTTGGGCGTCCACGATCTCCTGATCAAGTTTCACCGGGTTCATGCTACGATAGGTTCCGGTAATGAGACGTGCCTTGTGCTCTTCGCCACTAGATTGGCCATTCATGTGCACAGATTGCTCTGCTTGCTCAAATTCGAGCTCCTGTTCACCGGGCTGAGAGGGTGGGTTGTTTTGTTCATCCTCTTCATCATCGTCGCCGTCAACGTCTTCATCGTAGTTATCATAGGCACTTATTGGTTCTGATTCTATGTTCTCATCGTCTTCTACTTCCTCCATTTCTTGGTCTTGATCCTCTGCATCTTGAAACAGATCCAAGTCGCTCTCTTCGTAGGGCATTGTCAGCGTCGTCCCAGTGAGCGATCGCGAATATAAGGAAGGTGAATCAACGAAGAGGGGTAGCCTGGAATTGGCAGGTATTCACGTTTAAATTATTCATGTAAGAAGAAGGAGGCTACTGAATACTTCGAGAGCCGCTAGGGACTCAGAGTAGGGCTACTTTGAGGATGTACTAGTGTGTTTGAATGCTACGGAGGTGCTCAACATATTATTCTGAAATTTCTTAAGTAAGCAGGGTTTTTCGGACAGATCCTAAGCTTTCCTACTCTAACTTGTCCACTTGTCTACCGTTGTATGAACTTATGGGGTAACGCGCGATTATATAATCAATACTTCTCAGATTCAAATGTGAACATTCTATCCGTTAGGGTTATGCAGGGTAGCGCAGGTTTGCATCCTTGCCCACCAAACTGACATCTCAGGATAAATTAGCAGCCATAAAAGCCTAAAAGTAATTCGACTGAGTCGAAAGCATCCAGATACTAGTCGCTCTCAGCGTAGCTGCTCTTGGCGAGCGTCTCAGTGGTTCATGTGGCAGAAGTCCAAACATATATGTTTTCTATTATAGAGTTTGAGCGAGATATCATATAGATTCTGAGTTAAGGTTTGTTATTCACCCTGGGTATATGATTTAAAAGCGTATAGATTATACCTTCTAGTTCTGATAGCATTCATTCGAGGCGGCTCGTGCTCGAGCCTCAGATTCCTGAACCTACTTCCCAACCACTACTTGACGTTTAATTCCCCCCGCCTAACGGTTTCCCGCTTCAACTACAGCACGTGACCGTACCATAATTTACCCGGACCAGAATTAGCCCACTCACTGAAATTTCCAAAGCCTGTACGTAAGTTGTCAACATGGACGCCGAAAAGCTTGCCAAATTGAAGGCCGCCTCCCGTATTGGTGGTAAAGGTACACCCCGCCGTAAGGTCAAGCGTGCTGTTAAGCAAGAGGGTGATGATCGTAAAGTGCAGGCCGCTTTGCAGAAGCTTAACGCTACCACCTTGACAGGTGTTGAGCAGGTCAACATGTTCAAGAGCGACGGTAAGGTCATCCACCTTGGCCGCCCCGCTGTCCAGAACGCTCCTCAGTATAACACCTTCGCCATCTCTGGCCACTCCAGCGAGAAGACTGTTGAGGAGATGCTCCCTGAGATGATCCAGTCCATGGGTCCCGAGTCTCTTGAGCAGCTCAAGCGCCTTACTGAGCAAATTCAGTCTCAGCAGGGCCAACAGGGCGCTAAAGGTAAGGGTGAGGCTAAGGAGGCCGAGGATGCCGAGATCCCCGAGCTTGTTGAGGGCCAGACTTTCGACAGCCAGGTCGACTGAACCTCTTGTAATTGAATAGCAGACTATTAGCCAGTTAGTTTATAATATCTAGCTGAAATCTGTTGAGATTCGTGTATAGTTCTCGAGGGGCCTTATTCGGTGAGTATCCCTTAAATTGAGGCTCCTGACGCGAGCTTTCGGAACTGCGCGTGTATGCGCATTGAGCTGAAAGTACTCTAAAATCTCACACCAGGAGTGAAGTCAAGCCTCATTATTCACTTAATCAAGGATGCGGGATCAAGGTGATCTCCCCGAGCTTCTAGGATCACGGAGATCTCCCCGACCTTCTATGACGACTGCTGTATCATGCAAGCAACATGCACCTTGATGCGCATCGTGGTGCAATCCTATATATTGCCAGCTTCTAGCCCATTGAGCCTAAAGCATACTTTAAGACGATGTCTGACGAAGCACAAAAGCTAGTGAGCAAACTTCTTCTTGAAGCAAATGCCGTGCGCTCGAGCAACCCACTCTTCCAGGGAAGATTGGAAGAGGAAGTGCAAATGCTCGGCAAAGAGCCTGCCAAGTTTGAGATTCGCAAAGAGGGAATGCTGGCAGACTCAGCTGCATATGTGGTTCGTCAACAGCTCGAGCTGGACGGCCGCCCAGTTCTCAACTTGGCTTCGTTTGTGACTACCTACATTGACCCCACGAGCATCGAGCTTTGCAAGGAGAACCTCACTAAGAACCTCGCAGATAACGACGAATATCCTTCTCTCATCAAGTTGCATGGCCGCTGTGTGGGAATTATTGGTAACTTGTGGAACAAGGCTGCGAATGAGGAGGTCATTGGCTCTGCCACCACTGGATCATCGGAGGCTATTCAACTGGGAGGTCTTGCCATGAAAAAACGATGGGAGGATGCTCGTAAAGCCAAGGGAAAGCCAATTGATAAGCCCAATGTCGTTTATCCAGCAAACGCCCATGTCTCCATTGAGAAGTTTGCCCGGTTCTGGAGTGTCGAACCTCGTGTCTTGAAAGTTCACGCCGATACACAGTATGGCCCCAGTCTTGAAGAGCTCAAAAATTCAGTAGACGAGAATACAATTGGCGTGTATGTTGTTGAAGGTTCCACCTACACAGGCCATTTTGTTGATGTAGCTGCCATGGCACAGGTGCTGGATCAACTTGAGGAGGAGACAGGAAACGACGTTCCAATTCACGTAGACGCCGCTTCAGGAGGTTTTGTGGCACCATTTGTGTATCCTGAACTCAAGTGGGATTTCCGTATCCCTCGTGTTAAAAGTATTAACGCCTCAGGCCACAAGTTTGGTCTTGCACCTGTTGGTCTGGGCTGGATTGTTTTCAGAGATCGCCCCTATCTCCCCAAAGAGTTTGAATTCAGTTTGGCGTACTTGGGAGGCTCTGAGCTCACATTTACCCTCAACTTCAGTCGCCCTGGCCACCCAGTTATCGCTCAATATTACATGTTCTTGCGTGAAGGTTTTGATGGATACAAGAATAAACACGAAATTGCTTTGAAGAATGCACGTATTCTTAGTGTTGCACTTGAGCAACTTGAGAAGTTCGAAGTGCTCACCGACATCCATCGGCCTAAGGGCACCTACTATTGCAATGAAGGCGCCAATGAAGGACCGTTGGCTATCGATAAGCCAGCCACCCACTTTAATCCTGGATTACCTGTAGTGGCGTTCCGGTTCAGCAAACAATTCAGGGAAAGTCATCCCGAAGTGCCATTAGAGGCTCTCAGCTACATGCTACGCTACCACGGCTACATCATCCCATGCTACAGTATGCCCCCTTCCGAGGATGATGTTCAGGTTATGCGTGTTGTTGTTAACCCTGGCTTGACCGTAGACTTGGTTAGCTCCCTGATACTTGATATTTCCAAGATTGCTGACCGCTTGGCCGCCATATTTGAGGGTCGCACAGTCGATAAGGAGCACCTGAAGTTGACATTTAACATTCTGTCCAAGGTCACTGTTGCCGATAACGAGGAGAGTGAGAGTGGTAAAGATTGGCAACACGCTCCTTGCTAGATTAGGGCCATACACTCGATTAAATATGTATGCAGTAACAAAATTACAAGCTTGGGGATAGTAATGAGTTGAGAATGTCCCCAAATTTCAAGGGCGCTCTAGAGTGCTTTAAACATTTTCAAGTTCAGCACTCGTAAATATTTTTTCACGGAATGCCGGTCACAGGATCAAGCTGCGGATATGATCCATAAAATTTCCAGACCCCCAACATTATAACCCACTATCCTAGATGCTTACGTATACCTGACCGGGACCCCATATGTCAGGTATTGAAGGGCGATTTTACTGGGTTGGAGGACCATAAAATGCTGGACTTGTTCAACAAGTTCTCTGATTTATTAACTAGTACTCATCTACTGATCATAGAGGTAGTTGTACTGTGTGCGAATATTGGTTCACCCGGCAACAAGAGTGCGTATTGACTAGCCGGGCCAAGCACCCAGTAGAGAATTTGCGGCATGCAGAAATATTGCAAAATTGAAATAGTGGCACTCGATATACAGGCGACTTGAATTGAAGTAAAGAGAGAAGCATTTCACAAATATTGAGACGATCGGTGCGAGAGAAAATTTTTCTGGTTACCTAGTTACCTCATGGCGGGCGTACAGAGGGGGAGAGACCTTCCCGCCCAGAGCTCTTGGTTCTTTAATTTAATTGATGTAATTTAAATAATTTATTCGCTATCAGAAGTAGGAGAACCTTCATCATCAATCAGTTCAGGGGGGGAGTCACTCACAGCAGGAGTGACGATATAATTGCGGCGTTTGACAGAGTGAATATGAAGTCTCAGACTATCGATACCGTGTGCAGGGATAAATAAGTCCCAGTTGACAGTTTTGAGAAACACGAGCTCATTGGCGACGAGCGAGCGAGCATCAAGGCCAGATATCTTGGCCCATGCCTGCAGAGAAAACGGGCGGTCCTGTGCATACTTGCCGGCAAGAATTAGCGCAGCGAGGAAGGATTTGCGCGGGCACCTAAGTACCGGATCGCGCGAATCCTCGACGTGCGGCTTGATTTTCACCAAAAAGTACAGCGCGGTCTCCAAAAGCTGCTTTGAAAACTGGCATCGGCGCAAAACTTCCATCGTGAAAAATGTCAACTGTTGTTGTTGGACGGCCAAACTGGTGGGCCAAATATCTAATAATACCTCGATGGTGTCATTAACAAAGGGGCTGGCATGCGGCGGTTGAGGCCGGGATAAAATGCGGTCAAGGGGGCCAGCCTTGATGGATGAGTGGATAGGTCGTACATTAAAGGTACAACGTCGTTGCGGAACAGGCATGTCTGTGTAGGAGATGTAAAAAGAAAAAGAGGTTGAAGTTGACTTGTTGTGGGGGGTGCGAAACAATACGAAACGCTGCGGTGTTTTTTTTCTTATCTTTGGAACGAAAACTGTTGAAGTTGGATGGGTGACTACCTATGGCCGCGCTAAGCTTAAGCACGTTTGGCAATCATACTGATTCTAGCTTTACTTGGATCCTTGTACTGTTTGTGAGTTGTTCTTGTGTGTGGAGTGGGGAGAGCGCTGCTTTTTCCTTTCGAAAACTCAAAGGTTCTTGAAAAGGGTGCTATATAGAGGGAGGCAACGCTCGCTATTTATAAGATTTTGGTGGTAAGGGTTTTATGTAAAGGTCGGGGTGTATGACTGACATTGACGAGATCCGCGGTAACAATGGCTGTATGGTGACTCAATGAGTGTACGTAGAAGTAACAATGTATAAAGCTGTATGAACGTATTCATGAGTGTACCACTACAGTTGCATAGCTACACAATTGCAACTCACAGGTGAGTCACTTGGTTCCTGGGTAAGGATGAGGTCACCCTAACCCCGATTGTTTAGCGAGCCCTGCTTCGCGGCTAGCTATTAGAGTGATAATATTGGCCCATAATATTGGTATCTTCTCTTATTTTGGAGAGCTTTTATTCATCAGGAACTTCCGGGCTGATTGAGTCATACTCCCCAACATGGTTGGATTGATGATCCCCTTATCTGCTGGTGCCCTAAATCGCCAGCTGGCGTATATTCAATCAAGATTTTATCAAAATAAGCCTAAAGACCTATTTGTCAATGATTTATTCTGAAATGTTTCGCTGCTTCAACCCCCTTCCCCCCATCACTATTGCTTTGATACTTAGGAATTAATCACCGTGCAGATAAGCCCGAAGGAGTGTAGCATGCTCTTCAATCTGAGTATGTTAAGGGATACAAGGATTTTGGTATAATCGCTTTACCGCATCAGCGCCGCTACTGTTTATCGGACCGGGGTGACTACATGACCGAATCGAGTGGACGCAATGTCCTAGCATCTCTCGCGACTTTTATCCAAAGCCAGCACAGCCGTGACTCAATAATTGAGCAACCACTGTCGTTCAATGACTGCGGGGTCAATAGCTCGAGGCGATGACGTTATTGGTACCGGTGATGAGCTACAGGCAGCTCCAATCGCGCGATAAGGAGTGACCCGCATCGCGATAGGGCTTGTGGCCTGCGGGCGGATGTGCTGTTTGACGCTGGGATTGAATACTAGATCTGGAATTTGAAAAGGGTATTAGGGTTTTCGATAGACTAAAATGTACCATGCCAATGCCGTCTGGAAATGACAAGTACCAGAGGGCTTCTGATGGTACACTTCGACATAAACGATACTACTGGATGCGTAGTATAGAGTTCTACTACTCAGATAACATATCAATCGATGTTTTCGGGATTTATAAGTGCTCTCTCAGGACTGCTCTGGATAGCTATTCACGAATGTCCGCATACATGCGGGGCTGCGGTTAATTATTCAAGCTAGCCATCGAATCAGTGGAAACGACGTGAAACTACTTTCTATCAATGACTGCTTGCATTGATGTAGGTCTCATAGGTCTCGACGGCTAATGGGCTGGCTCACACATAAAGGTAAAAACTCCACCGCCAGTAAATACTCAATTAGAGCATTTCACAGCAGCGAGGAGTATTTCAAACATATTGCGAGTGCCATGTTACTACTGCAGCTATATACATATATGGTGCATCTAATGACCTGAGTCGTAGCATTGCCAGGCTACTAATAGTCGACTAGAGGTATATTAACGAGTATGTATACTTTTTTACATTAGGCATCGGTCAACGGCGCGACTGGCTGGTGTTTTATGTGCACTGGCGACCCGTTCAATTGGTCTCAGAATTTAGTCAATTAATTTGTATCGTTGAGAAAGCGCATGCCTAGGGGCCCTGAATATTATTTCCAATTTGATATCAGCCATTGACGAGTCGCCATCATAGCGCTAAGGCTTTTTGAAGACTTTTCAAATCATGTCCAGGACTACCCTAAGTCGCTCGAGCCTACATGATAGACACATCTTAAACAAGAATCGTACAAATTAAACAGTCCAACATTGCAAAAGGGGTTCCAGAAAACCCCCTAATTAGCCTATGACATGTATCCACTGGAACCGCCGAGGATTATTTATAATAAATGAAATCTCCAGACCGGCCAAGAGGGCCCTCGAGCGCTGTTGTGGGGGCCACAACAGAGCTTGCAAGCACTCACCCGTTCAACCAAACAAATGAACAGAGCGGGGATCGCAGCTCGTCTCTTTCGCTATTTCGAGCCGTGAATGGTATGAGCCCAACGCGCGAACCTACAAGTATGAGCGCGCCTAGTACCCTGAATAGCGTATTTGGCGAAAGCGCATTTGGCGAAGGATCATATATGAGCACTGCATCGCCCACAACAGCTCACAATTTTGCCGACTCGCTACAAAACGTTGTGGAGACAGGGCAACAACTGAGCGACGCCTTCCAGATGCTGAGTCTCGCATCCTCCAAATTTGGTCAGGCAGTCGAAGAGTGCTCACACCACAAGCCATGTGCTGCATCTGCTGAGAACATTGCGGTTGCAGGTGGGCTTCACCTACTTATCTCGAACCATTTGCAGATTCTGGGGTCCGCGGTCCAATCACAGGTAGTTGATCCGGTCAAGACGAACTTAGCCGAGCACAAGGTACAGCTTGAAGCGCGAGAATCACAATTTAGGGCCCAGCTCAAGGAGGCCAAGCGGGCCCTGGATCAAGCAGAGGCTCGCAATCGCCAAGCCGCCCGACGCAAAAATCGTAACCTTGCAGAGTATCGGGTCATGCTTTTGGACATGACGAGTCAGATCGATGATATACACAGGATAAAGTTTGAGTTTTTGTGCGATTTGTTTTCGATGGGTTCATCGCAAGCAGAGCAGCTTAAACAGGGGCTGGGTAAAACAGCTGGTGCAGAGCTTGAAATCTTTGAAAGTATAGCCCGAAAGGGATGGAGCGGTGGTGGTCTGGACAGTTTACTCCAGGACGATCCATTTGAAGGGCAACAGGAGCATTTCACAGTGCTGGGAAATAATAATCGTTTGCTGCCCGATTTGAGTGACCCCAATGACACAATTAGGGGTTCTGTTGATGCAGATGATACCCTTGAGATGGGTGGCGGTCCTGAAAGCAGTGAGAATATTCTAGAGAACACGCCGACCTCACGGCCAGCAACCTCATCACATAGCTCGAGTGTAAGTGCCAGCATTGCGTCGAGCCCTACGCCTACGCGACCTAGAATGGGATCAATTGACTCTAGCGATGGAATCATTTAAAGAGGAGGGATTCTGGTGTATCATCTGGTAATAAAATTGGGCTCGGGTCTCTCTGGGTTCATATATTATGAGGGGCACTCAAAGAGCCAAGCCTTCGCCTCTCCTCTACACAATCTCAATCTAAACTTATGCAGACTAACTTATTCAAAATAAACTACTGCTTAATTTTTTGCTGCTCAGGAGGTTGAACAATGTTCTTCAAGGTGGTGGGCACATCAAAGCCCAACTTACGGTTGTAGTCGTATAAGCGATAAAGCTGGTAGGAGCTGACACAGCCCAAGAAGAAGTTAACAGAAGCCAAAAGATAGTTCTTGGGGGTGATAATGGTGCACCAACGGGTCCAGATCAATCCGGTAGCGGTCAAGGCCAACTGTTGAGTGCCACTTACTTTCTCCACCGGGCGGTTGAGATCATTAAATCCAGCAATAACAAGCGTCCATTTCATGACGGGAGCCCAGAAATGAACAGTTTTAGGGCCCGTAGGCGAGTTAAAAAATCGACTGAAACCGCTAGCACCAGCTCTTGTTGCCATTACCTAAACTCACGGGTGAGGTCTGCCTAAGGGGGAGAGAGGAGGATGCAAGCGGTATCCATTGAACAGTCTGCTTGGATTGTAGAATAACTTTTAGATTGCGCACTCTTACACGACCTTAATTTTGCTTATGATGTTGCTACTAAATTAACTACTTTTGGGTTCCCATCGCCTCTCCCTCTCCGTACTTAGTCAAGGGCAATTGGGCTCGCTGACAAATTTTTCAGAAGTTCCCCCACCAATTTGCTGAAAAACTCTTATTTAAAGAAATATACAGATGTTCTGGCAATCGTCATCCAAAAGTAATACTCAAAAGGAATCACAAGACGCATGGGCGACTCAGGAACCCGCTCCCCAAGTTATACCTGCTAATCTAGACCCTAGGGCGCTTCATCCGATGGCTAACTTGGGAGGTCCTATCGAGTTCCTCGAGCTTCCCAGCAATTCTCAGAAAGCAGATGGCCTTATTGCTTCTCGTAGTTGGGCCGAAGGTATGAGCTATGGTGTCGGTGCTATGTATTTGCTCGGTTGTGCTACCGGTGGTGTCTGGGGTTTCACGGAAGCTATGCGCACTACAAGTGAAAATACGCCCACAAAACTCCGTATCAACGCCATTCTCAATTCTATTACCCGGAGAGGTCCTTATATCGGTAACAATGCTGGTATTGTGACTATCCTTTACAATGTCAATGGCTGGCTCATTGATACCGCTCGCAGTGGTAAACAAGATGATGCGGGATGTGTCTTAGCTGGTGCAGCCACTGGTGCTGTTTATCGTATCAATGCCGGTGCAAGAGGTGTCGCCATCGCTTCTGTGTTTGGTGCTGGTGCTGCAGGTGTTTGGTGTGCTATAAAACGCCTGGCTCAACCCGAGGAGGACGAGTTTTAAGGGGCAGAAATAGAGAATTAAAATGCTGTAGGGAGCGTTTCCCTTAAAATGAGATATGGCAATGTATGTATATAGAGATCATGCCTTTTAGGCAACGCATATATGAAACCTTCAATTAATGCAATGCAGAAACCTAAATCTGGAGCTCACACTTGGGGTTAATGGGGGTGTGACGCCAGCCATTGTTAAAATCGAAGTTAATAGTTAGATTAGATTTGAAAACCTCGTCGGAACTATCAAGCTCTTCTTCTCTGGCTATGATGATATAGCTATGTGATTGAGGTTTTCATGCTTTTGGCACCTCAAATCGATGAATTAATCACACCTTTTGACGTTTAGACTGATGAGATTTAGGCTCCAATGAGGCATTTTCTGCAGACTGCTCCATATTCACATGTATCAGTACTTGATCCGAGCTTGAATCTCGTGATTTATTGTGTGCGACTTCTGTGTTGTCTTTGGATGGAGGCCAGCGTTCTGCAATGACACACTCTAGATCTTCAAGAGTTTTTGAACGTGCAATCATCTGGTATGCACGATCTTTGCCACTGACGCTCTTTGTTAGCCAATACTTTGCATGGGCGCTAGAGAATTCATATTCACGACACTTTTGCAGGAATTCATGAGCAATTACACCCAAAGGAACCAATTTAGATCCAGAAAAGCAGCTGGGGTTAGCCTCAGCAGCACGGGCAATCATGGCACCATCAACACCGTACTGTTCCATGAATTCACCTAGCTGATCACGGCTTAGAATACTTCCATTAACAAGACAAGGTACCCCTGATTTATGACAGATATTGGCAATCTCCTTTAAATAATCATAAATGGGGTCCTCACGCGGCCTCATAGCTGTAGTGCGGCAGTGTACTGTTAGGCAAGAGATTCCTGTTTTTAAAAGCCGCCTCACCAATGCATAAGTATCTTCAGCATTTTCCAAAATCCGGATCTTGACAGAGATACTAATGTTATTGGGTTGGCCTACATCTTTGACCAGGGCTCTCAAGATAGCTTCGAGCTTATCGGGAGTGCGCAAAAGGGCCGCACCCATCCCGGAGTGAATACTGAAATGTTTAGGACAGCCACTGTTTACATCAATCGCGGCCACGTCTTTGGCAACGATCGAGGCAGCCTTTACTGCGAGGTCTGGGTCGGCAGTGCCCATCTGAAAAACAAGTTTTGAGCGCTCGTGAGGCGCAGTGCGGAAAACCACACGGTTATCGGGGGTACAAAAATCGATTGTATTGAGTTTTTTGTTTACTACTCGGGTGGTCTGTACCATCTTCTTGTCGATAAGCTCTGGACCCCATACGAGGTCTGCACCGTATTTTAAAGAAAGTAACCGCATAGGCAGTTCGCTAATACGGACCATAGGCGCCAGTACCAATGTTTTTTTGTATTCAATCATTAGAGTTTCAGGGACAAATTTTACGGCCTCCAGAACCTACGGAATGGGGTGTGTGAGAAAAAAAAAAGTTTCAGGGCTAGGGTTGAAGCTCGAGAATCCAGAAGTGATGAAACGTCAAGAGACAGTTGTGTTTCATAGTGAGAGTACGGGAGAGGGGTGGGATCAGATAGTCAATTTAAGTAGGGCCAGTGCATGCCTCCCCTGGTCCATGCGAACTGGTTGCAGTTACTCCTTACGCGGGGTACCGGATCCTCAAAACCGCTCCAGTGGAACCGTAAGTATACTCAATTAAAGTCATGCAGGAGATACGCTATCATAGTGTATACATCAAAATTCATTAAATTAAATAGTCCAGCCTTGCTCCGATTGAGAGCCAACTTGGTGTAAAATTTTCTGGGCCATTTTATCTGCAATGGCCTCGGATTCGTCGAGATGTTCCGAATCCTCGACAGGTTTGTTGCAGCAACACCTTGATCCATTGATTGTGGGAAGAGAAGAAAGTTTACAATATGGGCATGTATTTCTGGGCGTCGCCAAGCGCCCACGCTCCGGTGAAGGGGGGCGAGTGGTGGTGGGTACCTCAGGCTGAACCAGAGTGCTAACACTGACTCCACCGGCAAAACCTGTGGGAGTGACTGGAGTTAGAGGTGCAATGGGCCCTGCTGAAGCGGCTGACCGCGACCTTGATCGTGAGGGTGGAATTGTGGACTCGTCTGGTTGTGTGAAATAGTCTGTTGGTGATGGAGGCATCAGATCCGCTTGTGGAGTATTTGAGGAGGATCTAGATCTTGTAGTTAGCTTTTGAATTTTGCGTGCAAATACATTTTTCGTTTCTGAAAGCCCCGCACTCATGTATAAAGTTTCGTGAAGATCGGGTCGATCCGATCAGATGTGGGCGAGTCCTTAAGTAAAGCACCTTCAACCAGACCGCTGAATCATCTATTAGTGGCTATATGCGGGTCCTGCATTTGTTTCTGTGGTGATTCCGATTATGGAGGGGTGCTTACATTCAGGCGGCATTTCCGTTGCAACGGTCGTTGCTGGTAAATTGAGGTGACTGTTTCTCTGGTGACAGTAGCTCAGCCTACTCTTTGCGCAAGTATATTGCAGCCCTCGTTCTGTGGGCGGACACCCCTCCAAAGATTAATACACAACTCAAATTGAGTTCTATAGCATAACAGGTTGCAGTGATCGACGCTATTCTTCATGCATTACGCATGCAACGTGTGTAGTCTAGCATAAATTACACAGGACTTCTATGGCAGAATGTAACCGATCGCGTGTTGGCCGCATTCCAGATGTGCTAAGGACTACTCGACCGCACTAATCAACTGACGAACAATGAAATCAATTACCATGAATTATATATTTTATGAGTATGTACACTGTATGTACCAACAGAACCCAGCACCCAACCACACAGGTCCTAGCCTAAGTAGACCCCATAGAAGCCTATTGAGCTTGCCGGTTCCGGTTTGAATACAGCACTCTACTGATGATAAGTAGGGCCAAAACGGACCTAAAATCTAGAGAATGATATCCGCTTGCAGACACATTGCACGTTCATGCTTTTATCAAAGCAACCTGAGTTACTTTTTGAAGTACAACTTAATAGGCCAGCGGGGCATGTGTGGGTCCCACGGGCAAAATCTTTTCACTTCAGGGGGAGGGGGGCAGGCAGAGGGCTTGCAGCTCCGTCGGAATGACTCAGATATCTGTCACGAATTGGCTGAGTCCCTTATATCAAGTAAGATAGTTATGGTTGGAATGCCCTGGGCGAACAGAGCTCCCATAGCACTCCTAAACAGTTGTTGAACAGAAGTTCTAGATCTACTAAAATTATGAGTTTTATGCCCTCCTCAAATACATCAATTCAAGTATAAGCAAAAGACAACACCTCTTTACCCCCTTGCCCGGACTTTTTCGGGTATACACGACCAATAGGCGTTGACCAAATTTTCCTGACAAGCGCGTAAGCAAGCTATAAGTAAGTCCCAACCTCGTGTATCAACCTACACCACAAGTTTTATTCAAATGGGAAAAGGTAACGAGAAGAAGGGAGCTAAGCTGTTCAAGACCCGCTGCTTGCAGTGCCATACCGTTGAGGCCAGCGGTGGTGATAAAGTCGGCCCTAACCTCCACGGTTTGATTGGCCGTGACTCTGGTTCCAAGGAGGGTTTCGCCTACAGTGATGCCATGAAGTCCAAGGGCCTGACCTGGAGTAATGAGGAGCTCCACAAGTACCTCGAGAACCCCAAGAAGTACATCCCCGGCAACAAGATGGCATTTGCTGGTCTCAAGAAGGCCGCTGACCGTGATGACTTGATTGCTTACCTTGAAAAGGCCACTGCTTAAATTTTATTTAGTTTAAGCGCTGTATATATTTCACATTTATAAATTAATTTAGACTGATCTCGGCAGTGGGTTCAGAAGAGCCAGCCGGACGAAGCGGTAGGCCCCGTATCCTACACGTTGCGCCCCGGCTCTCCATCGACCTGTTAGTAGGCTTTCCTTTGGCTACAATGGTATACTTGATTCACTGCGTTTCGTATATCACAGTTATTTTGGGGTGTTTCCACCAAATGCCTAACTAAGTTCAACCAACACCGGCTTACATGTTTCCGGCGCCTGTTGCAAATCGCGATGCTGAACCGCACGAGCTCGTAGATGATGCTGCCTCGTCAATATGTATTGATACACAAGACTATGTGGAGTTAGACAGAGCTATCCAGACGCTTCAAGAGCATCCGGACCCGCAGACGGATTTCGAAAAGTATAATTATATGACTGCTCGTCAGATGGTCTTGAATCAACGAGACGACGGTGGTACTATCGACCTCGAATCCTTTGATCAGGAATCAATCCTTATGGTGCAAGCCCAACAGCAAGCACCCTTCATCAAGTACGATGATTTCAAGCTGATGGTGCTGGGAGGGTGCGCATCTATGATCTCGATGTATGAGATGCAAGAGTCTATTGCTCGTGATGGACCCGTGGGAATCCTTATTGGATGTATTGTAGGCCTATCACTTTATAGTTTGGCGTTTGATGCGCCCACAGAGATGATGGCTTTTCATCCCCTGGGAGGCTATGGAGCATACTTATCGCAGTACGTACACGAATCTCTTGGCTTTGCGCTTGATTGTGTTTATTGGACTGGCTGTATTGTATCCGCAGGCCAGGAAATGCTAGTCGCTCTGCTCATGCTCACCCAGTTTGAACAACTCAATACCTCTGACAATAACTACATAATCTGGCTGATTTACCTGTTTGTTCTGATGGCTGCTCTACAGATGCTAAACAAGAAAGTCAGCCTGTCTATGGCATCAACATCCAGCCTGGTGAGCGCTATCCTCATGTCTACAGTGGTCATACTGTTACTGCTGGTGGTTACCGGTAAGAAACCTCCATATTACCAGTATACTGCAACCAAGTTCTGGTATGAGGGGTGTGGAGGGTTACTTAAAAATATTACTTGTGGTAAGTTCCAACCTTCTTTCGGGCCATTAACTGGTGCTGCAGCTCGGTGGTTCCAGGTAGCAGACGCGGCAACGGTTGCTTTCAGGGTAGCAGCCACCACCGATAAACTATACACATTTATTCCAAAGGTGCGTAATCCGCGTAAAGCCATCCCCAGAACCATCAAGTACCGCTTTGCACGCATCGCGATTTTGTTTTTCGCGCCTGTACTCTGCATCTCTTTAGGGATCGCTATGAATGATCCATTGCTAAGAAAGGGTGAAAAAGTGATATATTTCACCTCAACAGACACATTTGACGACCCCTATTACCAGGATGATGATCCCAATTTGCAAAACTTGAAGTGCCTTGTTCACTTGAGTCCTTGGGAACATCTCCAGGGTATCCGAATATTTCTGCCATTCGCTATTCCATGTATTCGCGCAGATCTCTGCCAGGCTAAGAAATACATTGCTGCCACTTCGATTTTTAACGGTATCACCGCATGTTTCTGGTACCTTGTAGCCGCGGGCGAGACACTCAACGCCCTTTCGACTCAGCGGCCATTTGATCGGCTTTTCCAAGGTAGACTGAAGCACAATTATCATGTATTTAGGGCCCTGAACGTTGTAATTGTCGTGAGTCACGTCATTATATGCTGGTTTGGGAGCGTAACTTTCTATATGTTTGTGGCGATCGTGCGCACATCATACGCCTTCACCTTGATGGCGCTGCTGAATGTTGCGTTTATTTTTTTCTACCGGGGAATCAAACTCCAAAATGGCGATGGCTATGTAAATCGAAACGACGAGGACTGGCCCTACACTTCATTGACTGGACAAGTTGGGGCATACTTTTCTGTTTTTATCTGCTCATTGATGCAGATCTTCCATTTTCCCTTGGGTGCCCTTGGTCATGGAGCCTGGGTTGCCTGGTACGCAATAGCCCGTTACATGCCCGTGGTTATCCTGTTTCCTGTTTGGGGCCTGCACTACGCAGTATATCGCTCCCCTTTTGTTGATCTTAGAGAGGTCAATATGGCAGCTGTGAAGCGATCCCTTGATGAACAGGAATGGGCAGAGGACCGTGTTTTCCGCGGTAGGGTTTGGGCCACTGTGCATCGATTCTGCGCCTTTGTAAAGTACTATACACTGTGTGCGATTCGCTCAATAATACGAGGGCGGAAACGAAAAGAGTATTAGAAAACGAGAATACTATCCTAATTTATTTATTAATTGTGAACAATCCACTACTCGAATTGATAACTTTATTATATCTGTGTGGCGGTGGTGGTTATCGAAAAAATCATAATCGTGTTTTATAGCATAAGTAAGAGAATCATAGCAATCAACGCTTGGATTTCTTCTTTTTGCCACCTGTTGACACCCCCCTCTTCTCCTCTTGTTTGGGTTCTTGCACCTTTTCTTCAAACGGCTGCTGAGCCATTAATGATGCGATTCCAGGTTTTATGACAGGCTGGCCGTTTTCTTGGCTATCTACAGGGTAGGGGCCCAATGATCTTAAGATACGATTGAGCTCATTTATCCGTCTAACTCTGAATTTGAATAGAGTACCACTGACCGGGTCGTATGTCTTGACGACAGCGACTGCAGGAAGAGCATCACCAGTATGCGATTTACTGGAAACATTCTTATGAGTATAGCGAGTTGAAATACGGGTAGTATCCGGGCGCGCTGTTAGCAGAGCATTTGATCTCTCGATAAATGTGTTCATGGTGAAATGACGTAACGCAAGGTCTGTGTAGAGACGCTGAGGGCTTTATTCTATCTCGACAATGGGACAAGAACACAAAACATAGAATTATTTTTACCTATCCAAGAATAGCTGCCACTGCTGAACGAGGCCACCACTCGACTAACCAATAGGAGTTATATGTAGTGAATTATAAAGAATTTACTGCTGCTTATTAGCCTGTAATTTGGCCTTTTTTTTTTGCTCATTCTTGATCATTATGAGAGAGATAAACGAGCCAACAAGAGCGACGCCTGCGAGGAGTGCGAGCGCAGGCAAGCGAATGGCCCATTCACGAGGAAGGAATAGGTACTGCAACGGGTGACTCTCATCGAGAAAAGGCACAAGGAACACCCATGCGCTATAATAAAGGAACACAAAGGCAGCGGCAGCGAGCATCGAGGTACCTACGAGCGCGTCAGACATAATGCCAGGTGGAAGGGTGGGGTCTTAAGTAAGACCAAGACATTTGAGGGAGGAAAGGAAAGCTCATGAGAGTCGGCCCTGATCTCTACTTGGACTCATGGGAAGTCATACATATAAACATTCCTAGCTTAGAGATGCAATACTGAAATCAAAGCTGATGTAACTTGCCCGTTGCGCAAGTGCTTTTGAGCTCTCTGTTCCAGATACTACACATTAACAGCATTGGCATATGAAGCTATTAGAGTTTGTGAAGACAGAATCTCTGAAGCTTTAAATGCACTAAACTACTTATATAATGTTGAGCTACAATGACCATTCACGAAACTTATCACTATCCGGTTCATGTACCCACAACTTTCCTGATAATTGATGTGTCCCACACTAATGCTCTTAATTTAGGCGGTTCAGTAAGATTTCCAGCACACATCCAAGTCAGGAACTATAAAATCACTCTCAGTATGCTAAGGCCGCAAAGAAAAAAAGTGGGCTCATGCAAGTGGCCGCATTACACCATTAATGCGCATATGCATTTGTAAAAAAGCGTAATCAAGATACCTTTTACGTGATGCTTGAACAAGACAAAGGTCACGAAGAGTTTGGAGACTCGAGTGTCAAGGTATCCCAATCGATACCCCTCGATGAGGATACAATAGAGCTGGAAGCTCCAAAGCGGTACTTTTCCACCCATCGCCGTCTCAAGCCTCGGCACGTGCAACTTATCGGAGTGGGAGGCAGTATTGGCACAGCTCTTTTTGTGCAAATGGGGGGAGTTCTGATAAAAGGAGGTGCTGGATCTTTGTTTATCGCATTCTTGGCGTGGAGTTTTGTGATTGTGCTCGTAACCAACTCTACGGCTGAGATGGTTACATATTTTCCTGTGAATTCGCCTTTTGTGCATCTAGCCGGTAGATGTGTGGACCCTGCTTTTGAGGTGATGAGCGGATGGAACTTTTTTATCCTGGAGGCCACTCTCGTACCCTTTGAGATCACCGCTTTCACCATGATTCTCAAGTACTGGGTCCCTAACGTGAACCCTGTGGCTGTGGTGTTGCCTCAATTAGTTGTTTACTTTATCATCAACTTGTGTGTGAGTGTACGGTGGTATGGAGAGGTGGAGTTTTGGCTCGCCATTTTCAAGGTATTGCTTATCATAGGGCTGCTTTTGTTCACATTCATTACAATGGTTGGAGGTAATCCTTTAGGCTGGGCCTTTGGTTTCCACAATTGGAACCAACCAGAGCCCTTTTTGGAGTATTTGGGTATCGGTGCTACAGGCCGTTTCCTAGGGTTCGCTGCTTGTATGAGCGCTGCTTCGTACTATGTAGCTGGTCCTGATTATGTCTCAATTACAGCGGGCGAAGCTATCGCACCCCGTAAGACGCTACCCATTGCATTCAAAGGTGTTTGTATCCGCCTCACGATCTTCTTTTCAGCTGGTGCTTTGGCAATGGGCATTATTTGCTCAGCTCGTGATCCTCTACTGATGGAGGCGTATGCTGAAGGTGGTGGACCGGGTGCAAATGCTTCTCCCTACGTAGTGGGCATGATAAATTTGGGCATCAAGGGGCTCCCTCATGTTGTTAATGGCGCAGTACTATCAGCTGCTTTCAGCGCCGGTAATTCCTACTATTACTGTGCTTCCCGTACTCTATATGGTCTAGCTATGACTGGCCATGCCCCACCTATTTTCAAATGGTGCACTAAACAGGGTGTGCCCTATATGGCTTCCACGGTGGTGGCTTGTTTTGCACTGTTGGCATTAATGCAGCTTGGTGAGTCTGCCTACAATGTTCTCAATTGGATTGTAGCACTGGGAACTGTTTCTCAACTGGTAAACTATTGTCTCATGCAAGTGACGTACCTCAAATTCTATTACGCATGCAAAGCCCAAGGAATTGACCGGAAAAATTTTGCTTATTGCGGACCTTTCCAGCCTTATTGCGCATATATCGCTTTTACTGCAACTTTCTCGATGTGCTGGCTCGCGGGCTGGCAGGTCTTTTACAAAGGTAACTGGGATACCCTCACTTTTATCTTCAATTACATTATGATCCCAGTCAACGTAATAATTTTCGTTGGTTGGAAGGTGTGGAAGAAGACCAAGTGGCGCAAAAGTGAAGAGGTAGACCTATTCTCTGGCCTTGAGGAGGTGGACAAACACGAGAATGAGCTGGACTACACTCCTCCCAAACACTGGCTTGAGAGAATATGGCGTACAGCTATTGGCGATATTTAAATACACAATTAGCATTACTTTCTTTGTATATATATATACTTTACAATCCAGAGGGCTGGAGAAGAAGAGTTGCATGTGTATGATTATACAAACTCAACAGGCTTTCAATAGCAGTATTGCTATTTTATTTTGCAACACCCCATCCGTCATTACGAATTGTCATTCCAATAAATTCGCAATCTCTGCTTTCACAACCTGCATTTACAAGCATTTGAGTGCAGAAATGCACGTGATCCTTATGTACTAAAGGCAGTCCCCCTCCAACTGTTCCAGCAATTACCTCGGGAATGATTGCTCAGAGCTTGAAATCTGTCTCCCGTGTAGGTGCCACTGCCACTACCAACATTTTCAAGCGTACCAAGGTCACTTTGCCCAAGTTGTCCTACGATTTAGGTGCCCTTGAGCCTTTTATTAGTGGTCAAATCAACGAGCTTCATTACACCAAGCACCACCAGACCTATGTCAACAACTACAACAACGCTGTTGAGGAGTTGGCCGGTGCCCTCAAGGACGGCGATACCAAGAAGCAATTGAACCTGCTTCCTGTTATCAACTTCAATGGTGGTGGGTACGTCAACCACAATCTGTGGTGGGAGGAATTGGCCCCTCAGTCTGAGGGTGGTGGTAATCCTCCCGCTGAGAACAGCAGCCTTGCTCTCGCTATTAGTGCTCAGTATGGAGGTATCGATAACCTTATCAAGTTGACCAACTCTCGTTTGGCTGGCATCCAGGGTTCTGGTTGGGCCTGGATCGTTCGCAACAAAGATACTGATGCCCTTGATGTCATAACTACTGCTAACCAAGACGTCGTTCCTTCCAAGTATGTGCCTGTCATCGGTATTGATGCCTGGGAGCACGCCTACTACTTGCAGTACCAGAATGTCAAGGCCGACTATTTTAACAACGTATGGAACGTTATTAACTGGGAGGTTGCTGCTCGTCGTTTTGATAGCTAAATTTTTACATAAAAAGGGATATATATATCGCTACCTGTAACTAAGTTTGTGGGCTCCGCTTCACTCATACAAGCGTATAATATCATATCATCTAACTTGGTACAGCTTAAGAGATATTCTATATATCAGTGGTCGACATCTTAGTCAAAGAAAGATCGATAAGAAAATAAGAGCATACCAATTCAATGCTTCCTCCAAATTGGCTCGGTGATGATTGACTCCACGAGCCATGAAGATGAGTACGCCTAGTGCTGACTCCATTGAATAGTGCTCAAATCAATACCATCCTGAACCATTTCCCAAAGGGGACTCAAGTTTCTTAGGTGCCCAACCTTGGAAGAAACAGTATCAACTACGAAATCAATTTCTTTATCGGTAGTAAATCTACCAATACCAAATCGAATAGAGGAGTGTGCGAGAGCATCATCAGCGCCCAGTGCATGCAAAACATAAGATGGTTCCAACGATGCTGATGTGCAGGCACTGCCACTAGAAAGAGCGATATCCTTAAGGGCCATAAGAAGCGACTCACCCTCAATGTATGCGAACGAGATGTTAACACAACCAGGATAAGTACTAGTGGGTTCACCATTTAGAACAGTCTCAGGGATAGCCAACAACGAGGATTTGAGTTTTTTGGCAAGTCTGGTAACGTGCTGCATATCATATACCATCTCTGCTTTGGCGATCCTGGCTGCTTCACCAAATCCACAGCAGAGGGGAGCTGGAACAGTACCACTACGTAAACCACGCTCCTGACCACCACCTGTCATAATAGGCTCAAGACGGACACGAGGTCTACGGCGTACAAAGCAGGCACCGACACCCTTGGGGCCATAGATCTTGTGGCCAGATAGAGACATGAGATCGATCTTGGACTTATTGACATCGATAGGAACTTTGCCGAAAGCTTGTGCACCATCTGTATGGAAGAAGACCTTATGCTTGCGGCAAATAGCCCCGATCTCGTCAACAGGCTGGATAACGCCAATCTCGTTGTTGACGTACATCACCGAGACCAAAGAAGTATCTGGGCGAATTGCAGCTTCCAACTGCTCTAAATCAACAAGTCCGTTTGTCTTGACGGGCAGATATGTAATCTCAAACCCTTCGTTTTCCAAGTGACGACAAGTATCCAAGACACACTTGTGTTCGGTCTGTGTGGTGATAATGTGTTTCTTTGTCTTCTTATAAAACCGGGCAATGCCTTTGACGACCATGTTATTGGATTCAGTGGCTCCGCTGGTGAATACAATCTCTTTGGGGTCAGCTCCAATGAGGTTGGCGATATGTTCGCGAGCAGTCTCTACGGCCTCATCCGTCTCCCATCCGTATTGATGTGTACGAGAGTGGGGATTTCCATATTGCCCGGTCATGAAGGGCAGCATGAAGTCCAAAACGCGCGGGTCGGTGGGCGTTGTCGCCTGAACATCCAAGTAAATAGGACGACCGGAATCGCCTCCGGCAGCAGAGATACCGCTGAGAGATTCCGGAATCACTTTTTGGTGTTTGCTGGCAAGACCAGAAAGAACAGACGCAACATGCGTACTTTTACTGTGCTCTACTAGCGAGCCGTATGCTCTCCGCTTTATGAGGTTAAGCATGGAGAATTATATGTAAGCGTGAGTCAAGTGCGTGCGGAAGGGTCAGCTCTTATAGTACATTGAAGATATAAAATTGATCTAGCCAGGGAGGTTGGATTTCAAAAGCGTTTGATTATTGGCTGCAGTTGATGCAGGAGCAAGGGTGGACTAGAAAATGGAAAGTATTCAGCGGCATTTTCTGCAACCCTTTGATAAAGGTGTAAAAGCCACTTGAAGAGAGAGGAAAAGAACACCCACTCCTAATCCTCCTCAAAACAATGAATCTTGAGCGAATTATGGGCTGGGCACGTCACTAGCATCATATTATTATGGCTATATGGAAGCCAATAGTAATAGTGTGATATAATGCTAGCTACACAGTATATATATATTCACTTACACATATTTCAAGAGTTCTCAAGCTAGCGCTCGTACTGTTCAGCTCAAGATGCCACGTCGAATTCAGTGATATTCCCACGGAACCCCAGGCCATAGACAAATCAAAATCTCATTACAGGATTTTCATAATCAATTTATCGTTTGAATGGAAAATTTCACATTCGCTTCCTATCAGTCGGAGTTTTCTTCACAATGACTCCCTGCCCTCTATGATTCGATCAGCCTCCAATCCGCCTCATCTATTATGGAGGAGAAGCCATTGATCCAGAGCCTGGTAGCCGGTGGTTTGGCTGGAACATGCACTGATTTGTTTTTTTTCCCTATAGATACCCTTAAAACGCGCCTTCAAGCCAAAGGTGGATTTTTCCGCAATGGTGGGTGGAGAGGTGTTTATTCTGGTGTGGGCTCGGCCATTGTGGCTTCAGCACCTGGTGCGTCGCTTTTCTTCATTTGCTACGATCAAGGGAAACAGATGCTCCCCGAGTATATTAACTCCCCCGCCCTAGTACACATGACTAGTGCGTCAATTGGAGAAATCGCGGCCTGTAGTGCACGAGTACCCAGTGAAGTGATTAAACAACGGGTCCAGACCGGACAATACAAGTCAAGCTTTCAAGCACTACAGTCCATACTTGTCAATCCAGGCCCTGAGGGACGGTTTTTGGGACTCTACAGAGGGTTCTGGACTACCATCATGCGTGAAATTCCCTTTACTGCCATCCAATTCCCTCTATACGAGGCATTCAAGCGTAAATGGGCTCAGTATCAAGGTTCGGACACAATATCGGCACCAAAAGGTGCCCTATGTGGCTCAATCGCCGGTGGTATAGCCGCTG
Source organism: Wickerhamiella lipophila (assembly GCA_030582055.1). Taxonomy (NCBI): domain Eukaryota; kingdom Fungi; phylum Ascomycota; class Dipodascomycetes; order Dipodascales; family Trichomonascaceae; genus Wickerhamiella; species Wickerhamiella lipophila. The sequence continues at coordinate 47,223 of JAKTWO010000020.1, read as the reverse complement.
CACTGACTACCCCATTGGATGTTGTTAAAACTCGTCTCATGACTGAAACCACCCGCAAAAGTGTCACTGAAATTGTGGGCGAGCTCAGTAAAGACGGACCAAAAGCCTTTTTCGCTGGTGTAGTACCAAGAACTATGTGGATTAGTTTGGGAGGCGCGGTGTTTCTGGGGACATATGAGGTTGCCAGTTCACTACTCAAGTGATTAAGAGGTGCTACAAAATAATAAAACCTCCATGATAGAATGGTAGCTTATAATGATAATTTCGAAGAGGGCGACCCGGGGTGCGGACTAGAAAATTATGTGCGTGCTGAGCCAAATTACATATGATAGAGATTTAATGACTCTAGTCGTCCTCTTACACTTTAATAAGATCATACAACGTTAAATAGTAAGGAGCCAAGTAACCTCGGGGCTACTAGCGGGTCAAAAGCACCTTTTTGATGATCCCACCACGTTTCTTTGGGTCAGAAGTATTGACAACTTTCGCAAATGATTTGATGAATGCCTCTGATGTTCGTTTTTCATTGATGTCGCATAAATCAGAATAAAACGGTAGTAGTTCATGTAATGGCCAGTCTGCTTTGAACTTGAGCAAAGATTTGAACCGCTGGAGTGGGTTTTTATCGAGGGTGGTTTGATCAATGTATTGGATATGGGAGCCCAAGTCAACATAGTGGCCAGACAGTAGATCAAGCGTCGGGTATTGGCCCAGTAGATCGCGCTTCCACCTCGTGACAAACGCATTCGGGGACATATATTGAACTTCTTTAAGCAGCTCAAGGCCAATGAATTTAGCTAGCTTATCCCCAGGCCAGAACCTAGTGTATACTGCCTGATATAGTGGCTCGGGAAAGCTTTTTGTGGTAATTTGATAAATAACATCGAAATCCTGGGAGTCGCATTGGAAGATTGCAGAATTGAGCTCGGTAGCAATTTTGTATAGTACCTCATAGTCCAAAATACAAGCATTCCCGTCCACTTGTACGCCCCCCTTTTCTCTCCATAAGTGCTCAAACTCCTGAGGGGAACAAAAGCTCCGCTTCTGGAGATTTTCCAGAGACTCTTTTGCAGATAGCAGACTCATGGAATAAACAGGAACAGTAGGCCAGTCAATCCATCCAGAACATAAATCCGCAGTCAGATTTGTTTTCACAGCCGTGCCCAAGCAAAATGCATCGGTATCCTTGGGGTCATCGTGCAACAAACAAATTGTAGGGTTGCAACTCGATCCAGAGAGCTTGTAAGTTTTGTCTTTTGTACATATGAACGACTCTGTATCAGAAGCTTTGAACTGTAACACGCCATCCTTCAAGCCTTGCAATAGTTCGGGTGATAATCTGAGGGCCAGAAGGTCGTTTAACTTTAATTTTCCAGAGGACTCAGCGTACAATGCATATTCATTGCTCATGCTTTCCCTATAAGAGCCTTTGGTGAAGATACCTTTTAGGGGGATATGGGATTTTGGCGTTCAAGTGTACCTGCCTGAGAACTTCACAGGGCCTCGTTATGTAAAACTTTGTTGACTCGAAATACATTATTTCCCTTTCTCAGCGCTATGAAATATTAGTCAGTCACGCTAATATATAGAGTGCATACATACATACGAGAGTGATTCTGCTCACAACTCTTCTTGACGAGCTCGATAAGATAGCTTAGGTCAAGTGGAACTGCTGTTTTTTTTTACAGTGTTGGCTGCTGTTTCGCTTATTTTCTCTATCGAGTGTTAATAGTTTACACAACCATTCGTATTGCCACCCGCGATCACGTTTCGTTGATGCTGAAAGCCTTGGTGCATCTCAAATACCTAGTCTTCCAGCTAAAAGTCATCCCAACTGTGCCATTTAAGCGGGTCATAATGTGCATGAATGATAAGCATAGACCTGTTTCGATTTATAGGGTGGGTCTGTCAATTGTTACTCTGAGCCAGAAAACCCTTCCATTGCACTGTTTTATAAGTAAAAAGGGTTAATAAAATATAAGAAGGCTGTCATGCGTTTTGCTCAGATTTACCGAGCTGCCTAATTTATGCACCAAAGTATCAATATAACCCCCCAGCCACCACCTCAGCCTCTAAACCTAATGGGTGTGACGAGAAGACCCGGTCGCAAGAACCGTGATGCTGGGGCATCCGCTGTAAAGAAAGCGACATTTGATAGTAATCGCAAGAAAGAAGTAGGTGTGAGTGACTTGACGTTATTGTCGAAGGTGTCCAATGAGAGTATCCTTGATAATCTCAAGGTTCGGTTTCAAAACGGACTCATTTACACGTATATCGGGCATGTGCTCATCTCTGTCAACCCATTCCGTGATTTGGGTATCTATACCGAGCAAATTCTCGAGGGTTACATGGGTAAGAACCGTCTTGAGATGCCGCCGCATGTGTTTGCTACTGCGGAGCACATGTACTATCAGATGAAATCATATAATGAGAACCAGTGTGTGATCATCTCCGGTGAAAGTGGAGCCGGTAAAACCGAGGCCGCCAAGCGGATCATGCAATATATTTCAAGTGTCTCAGGCCAGAGTTCAAGCTCAATTCAGCAGATCAAGGAGATGGTACTTGCTACAAACCCTCTCTTAGAGTCTTTTGGATGCGCAAAAACTTTGCGTAATGACAATTCCTCACGTCACGGTAAATACCTCGAGATCCTATTCAACGCCCAGAGTGAACCCGTGGGCGCTCATATTACCAACTACTTGCTCGAGAAGAACCGTGTGGTAGGGCAGCTCCGAGGTGAGCGTAACTTTCACATTTTTTATCAGTTTTGTAAAGGTGCACCAGCCAAATACCGTGAGATGTTCGGCGTCCAAGGGCCGGATGTTTACCTCTACACTAGTCTTTCTCAGTGCACAAGTGTCAATGGAGTTGACGACACCAAGGAATTCGAAGAGACCCTCAAGGTTATGGGAGTTATTGGTCTATCACAGCAGGAGCAAGATGATATTTTCCGTTTGCTTGCTGCTATTCTATGGATTGGTAACATTACCTTTGTCGAGCAGGATGATGCTTCGACTACCGTGGCCGACACATCTGTCACAGACTTTGCAGCTTATTTACTTGATGTTGAAAGCTCAGCCCTCGAAACTGCTCTCACCACCAAGCTCACGGAGGCAAACCTGGGCCGTGAAATTTACGAAAGCGCTCTTAATCAAGTACAGGCTCAGGCGGTCCGTGATGCATTGGCAAAGACTATTTATAGCAACTTATTTGACTGGATCGTCGAACGTGTGAACAGGTCATTATTGGCACAGGGCGATCATACCAAGATTTTGGGTATCCTTGATATTTATGGATTCGAGATCTTTGAGCGCAACTCTTTTGAGCAGATCTGTATCAATTATGTCAATGAGAAGCTTCAGCAGATTTTCATTCAACTTACCCTCAAGACTGAACAGGATGAATACGTTGCAGAGCAAATCGAATGGACACCTATCAAGTATTTTAACAACAAGATTGTTTGTGATTTGATCGAAGAGATGAGACCACCCGGTATCTTCTCATGCTTAAATGATGCTACTGCTACCGCGCACGCCGATTCAGGTGCTGCTGATCAGAACTTTGCCATGAAGCTTAATATGCTTGGAGATAACCCTCATTTGCAGTTGCGTAACACCAAGTTTGTTATCAAGCACTATGCTGGTGACGTTACCTATGATGTGGACACCATGACGGATAAGAATAAAGATCAGCTGGGCAAGTCACTGACGCGCCTAATCACCACCTCTCAAGGACAGTTTCTCACCTCTATTTTCCCTGAGGCTTTTAACCAGGATGACTCGAATGCTGGTAAGCGAAAACGCCGAGCCACTGCTAGTGACAAAATCAAGCAAAGTGCCAATGCGCTCATGACCAACTTGGCGAATGCTCAACCGAGTTATATTCGTACCATCAAACCCAACCAGAATCGATCACCTACCGAGTTTGATGATGCGGCCGTATTGCATCAGGTCAAGTACCTTGGTCTTCAGGAAAACGTCCGTATTCGCCGTGCTGGTTTTGCGTACCGTCAGCCTTTTGAAAAATTTGTGGAGCACTTTTATCTTCTTAGTCCCAAGACCGGTTATGCAGGCGATTATATCTGGGAAGGTGATATAAAACAAGCTGCTCTAGAAATTATGCGTGCCACGAGTACCCCACAAACAGAGTATCAAATGGGCGTAACTAAGATATTTATCAAAACCCCTGAGACATTGTTTGCGTTGGAGCATATGCGCGATATGTATTGGCATAAGATGGCTGCTCGTATCCAGAGAGCATGGCGCAAGCACTTCAAGCGCCGCATGGAAGCCATTCTCAGTATTCAAGCTGCTTGCAAGACATACCTCGGTATCTCCGCAAAGGACGTGTTTGTGCCCCCTAAGGACAATTTTTACAGAAATCAAAAGGAACGGCGTCGTTTCTCGATGTTGGGCCAACGTCATGCGTTTGGCGATTACCTTGACTGTAACAACCCTCAATCTCAGGGCGGATTCTTGATCAAGCAGGTGGGTATTCGTCCTCCCATCAAGTTCTCAATGCGTGGCGAGCAACTATTTTCCAAGCTTGGTCGATCTTCTCAAAGAGTTAGCCGCACTTTTATCTGTGATAATACTAAATTTTACACGGTTAGGGGAGATATTCTCAATGGCCAGATTGCGTACACAATTGAGCGTGAAGTACCGTTCTCTGCAATCACTCAAATTATGGTATCACCTTATCGTGATGATTGGATCACGCTCCAAACAAAGGCAAAAGAGACATCGGACTTACTACTTTGGTGTTTGATGAAAACTGAGCTTATTGGTATTTTGGGCGCTCCTGTGATGGTAGGCAACCCATTGATCTACTGCAAGAAGCCTGGTAAGCGTGCTCAAGTCAAGGTGCAAAAGGAAAGTACCACTTCTGGCCCAGCTACTGGACGCTACGATACATATAAGAGTGGTGTGATTGCAGTAGGACCTGGCTTGCCTGGTAGTACTCAGCGGGAAGAAGTACCCAAACCAAAGAAGAGAACTGGCACTGCTCCTCGAACCACTAGGGCGCCTGCTTCTAGAACCCCCGCCGCAGCCACCTCCAGAATATCAGCTAATACTATGAATACCGCTAGCGCTAGCGGGACCCCCGCTGTCCCTGCTTCTCGTGTAGCACCTCCCCCGCCACCTCCACCTCCTCCCACTGCGCCAAGCAAACCTACCGCAACTGTTTTGTACGACTATGCTACTCAGGATGAAGGCTTTGCGAGTATAATGACTGGTCAGGTAATTGAGATAAATCAAGAGGCAGAGAATGGATGGACTCTTGCAACCGTGAATGGCGTTCAGGGCTGGGTTCCGACCGCGTACATCCAAAAGAATTAGCTTTCGTTAGATAGATCATTGTACAATAAAGAAAAAGACTTAGTGCAGTGGCTGAGGAGGTTGTGGCCTCAGCACCAAAGCCAGGGGTGATATTTATGAGGCTTTCTAGCCACCCAGCCTGTCCTGGTTTTATGCTCCTAAATGTTACTACCATATTACTCGCCAACTCCCTTTATGCTAAATACTGGAGTAGAGAAAAAACCAAATTAATTGAGACACCCATCAAGATTGTCATATACTGTCTTCGACTGAACAAGTGAAACCTGTACAATAAAATAACCCAAGCACCTCCGAAAACCCCAACTGTAATGCAAAGCATATCTATAACTCGCGAAGAGTATCGCGACATGTCCCCGTTATCAATCCACGCATCCTCAAGCGCTTGCTGTTCATCACCCGTTTCGCCGTGAAGGTCAGAGAACTGTTGCCGTATCACCTGTACGTCCTCATCCGAGAATCCCATACCTCGTAATCGATCAAAGCCGTGAGGTTCTTGCGCGTTCAAAGTTTCGGGAGTGGTTTGTTGCAATGAGTCGTTAGCCTCACGAGCGAGTTCCTCAGGACTCAAAATGCGGCCTTGAAAACAGTGAATATAAATGTGATCGCGGCCTTCACTTCTAGGCGCAAAGTCTACTTCTGGATCAAGCGAATGGCCGTTACAAAAAAACCGCAACTGGCGATTAACGGTCGTTCCACCACGGCGTTCCCTTACGAGGTTTCGCAGTTGCTGTAGCGTCACACTCTGCGGGTCTTGTGTTTCATAAGTGATATCATTACCACCCGCCAGCCTGATCACTATTTGCATTTTTAATATCAGTGCTTTCTCTTGAAACCAGAGTAGAGTTGAATAAGATGAATAGACTTTTTGGTCAGCAATTCAAGTTGGGTGTGGCGGCCCCGATAGGACCTGAAACTGAGGAGCACGTCATTAATATTTTATTGAGGGCCGGAATCCTTGGGAGTTTCTTTGGCGGTTTGATCACCAGCTTTGGCACTGGGAGCTTCGCCTATTTCATGCTTGATGCATTCCATAGCACGATATACCTTTGACTGCAGGTAGAAAGAGCCGCTCTTAACTTTTGAATTGGCATCAAACAAGTAATCGTACTTTTTCTGAACCTGCTCGCGGTCTAGTTTGCCATCCTCAACGCCCAAGATCTTGCGGGCTTCGGATAGAGTCAGGCCACCTACTTTGACAGCAGAAGCGGCCTCCTGAGCAGATGAAATATTTGCGTTACGCGCTTGCTTGAATGCCTCAACAAATGCACGGGATACTACCTGAGATCCTGTAACCAAGACCTGCACAAACACTCTGTATGCCATTTGCTTCCAATAGAATAAACTGAAATACGAGGATACCTCTGAGAAGAGAAAAAAGTCGTTTACCTAAGCGGGCCTGTGCATGCTCATATGGGTTGTTGCGATTGACTGCCCTGCCCCAGACAAAAATTTGCTCCAAATGGCTGATTCGATTGATTCAAAAGGGTCCGCTGACCAGATCGGTCTTGAATGCTTCAATACCTTTGCCAATTCCACTCTGCTGCGGACAGCCTAACCTCGATACTTTACGGTCGCTTGAGGGAATCTTAGAGAATGAGAAAACAGAGTTTTGGTCTTAGCGGACAGTCGCTAGAGAATATCTTTGACTAGTGCATGGTGTCTGTCAGAGTCTAATGATGCGATATGCACCTCAGTAACGTATCCTCTCGGCCTATAGACGCAATAATCCAGGAGTTCGATAGAATCCAGGGGATGGGAAATTTTTATATTGGCCCAGAGTGTAAATACTTGTTCAGGGCCTTCACAATGTTCTAATGTCCGCGAGTGCCAGATGAGCTTGTGATCCAAGGTCAGGGGTACTCGACATCAATGGGAGCGCCAGTGATTGCACAAATACTTCTTGTTAATGGTAAAGCTGCTCGTGGTGGACATCCTGAGGTATTACGGAGACACCAGGCTTCCCAAGTGGTTGAATATGGTGCCACGAGCGTCTTGATAACGCCAGAGCTAGCTATTACGCTCAAAACACCATTATGAACTGGCCCCACAACCACGTCATGAAGTCTTTGACAGCTTAATTGATGATCTTTCTGACTTGAGCGACTCTATATGATATGTCTCTAAAGAAGACTTCAGAGACGTTTCTGAATTGATAGAGTACCTTCTAAGGAGCTGTTAGGCTGATATCAGTATAAAACTAACGATCCTGACCACGATGGCAGCGCCCATAGCGGCTTCAAGCAAGCACATGAAGCAAAATCGTGACAAAACAACACTTTCATGGTTCAGGACGTCACAAAAATATCGCACGGTGATGGTTCGGGGACGACGACTAAGATCTGAAATGAAGGACTACTTAGTTATTGAGATTATAGATTTATAAAGCCAGTTTGTGTTGGTAATAGATTGCCATTATAAAGCTGCATTTGGGGAGCCTCTGATGCGTAGTTGAAAGTATGAGTTCTCATGCCTTTGCAACAAGTGTGCGATACTTGTGCTGTCATTGCGGTGACATCCTCAAGCGGCGCTACTCGTTACTAATTTGCAGTGGCAATCAGTTTATTTTCATTATAAAAAATTGAATTTATGGATTTTGCAACAATAGTCCCTACTTTTTTTTGACTCTGCACAACTATGTCTTCAAGTTTCCTTACCTCACCTCCCAACTTTAATAAATGTCTACTTGGACAGTTGACCCTGCAGTTCGGAAGAAGCTCCTCACTGTTCAAAAGCAGGGTGAAAACAAAAAGTGCTATGAGTGCCAGGCTGCTAACCCCCAGTGGGCATCTCCCAAGTACGGCATCTTCATTTGCCTTGAGTGTGCTGGTGTCCACCGTAGTCTCGGTGTTCATTTGAGCTTTGTTCGCAGCATTACTATGGACCAGTTCAAGCCCGAAGAGGTAAAAAGTATGGAAATCGGCGGGAACCAGAAATGTAGAGAGTATTTCGAAGCTAATGGTATTCCCAGTGGCTTAAGTATACAGTCCAAGTATGCTTCAACTGTTGCCGAAGATTATCGCGAGAAATTGGCTGCAGAAGTCGCTGAAACCGAGTGGATCCGCAAGGATCGCCCTGTTAATATCCCCACCGATGAGCCCAAACAGGAAGAGGCGCCATCAAAGGCGAAAACCGATCAGTACTTTGGCGAGCTTGGCCGGGAAAACGAATCGCGTCCCGATAATTTACACCCTTCTCAGGGTGGCAAGTACCAAGGGTTCGGTGGTGGCTCTAAGCCGCAGCAGGCACAAGGCCACGAGGAGGATTTAGCCCAGCAGGCAGTTGCTGCCCTCTCATCGGGATGGGGCTGGCTCTCCAAGACAGTTACCTCCACGATCAACACCACCACAGAGGAATACATTCGCCCTGGTATGCGTCAGTTTGCTGAATCTGACTACGGAAATAATGCCCGCAAGGCCATGGACCAGTTTGGCAAAAAAGTCCAAGAGACTAGTGCCTATGGAGCTGAGCAGGTTAGCAAGATCGCAAGAGACTTTCAAGGTGCGCAGCCTCAGTCAGAATATGGTAAGTTATTTGACGGAGTAAGCGTCGAGCACCAGCATTCTGACAAGGACGCAAAGCCTGAGGGATGGGAAGAGGACTTTTAGATGGAGGATCGTTTGATCATGCTCTAGCTGCATATATAAGTATAAACCTCAGAAATACAAATAGCACAAAGGTTACTCTCGTAGATTTATTGGAAAATTAGTTGGGTTGAGGGCTAGGGGGTATAAAAAACCAATGACCCGACTATAAAATTCTGAAGAGTGCGCAAGTCATTAAAGTGCCTTTAAAAGGCTGGCGGCTCTCATGGCTATTACCTCGATTTGCTGACTACAAGTGTAATAGGAGCACAGAAAGTAGGATCCCCCACCCTCATATGAGGGCGGAAAAAAGTGAAGTATTGAAACTTTAAATCTTCCCAACCAGGGGTCGAACCTGGAATCTCTTGATTCGTAGTCAAGCGCCTTGCCATTGGGCCATTGGGAACTGATTTGCTTCAAGACGGCTGCTAAATTGTCACTCGAAATCTGAAAAAAGTGTATATACTGTAGTGAAGCAAACTGAAATTAAAAAATACTGTAGTGAAGCAAACTGAAAATAAAAAATATACTGGTATCGGTTCAACGCACAACAAAGTTGTATCGAATGCAAGGCATGCGCCCATATGATTGCACCGCCCAGAGAAAGAATCTTGAATTTGTCTTTTCCAGGCTAATTTATGCCTCTGCAATCCACAAGCCCCCAGTTGAAAAAGAGATTACAAAAACGATTAAAATAGCAATGAGAGGCGGCAAGTCCCGCCGCACTTTTCCCACGTGCCTCCAAAATTTACCTGTAAAGCAAGGTGGCATAGGTCTACTCGACCTGAAAGAAGTGATAAAGAGACGCCAGGCTATGAGGTGGTCAAGTCTTCTTACCGCGCAGAGTTTTGCTCGCACGATTGTTCTTGGCTGCGTCCAAAAGCACATCCTGGACTCTTTGGGTGGGACATGCTTCGCGCGCCCGTTTCAGTTTTGGGATCAACCAAACGAGCGAATTAAAGCAGAGGGCTGCATCTTTTACCCTTGGCGCTTTTCGTCTGCGGCCACTTCATAATTACCGCATTTCGCTCTCCGTGATGCAAGAGAGGCGATGGGCGACTTAGTGGTGCCAAATATCCGAAGCAGGAAACCATGATAAAACTTTCCATGCAGCAGGATTACCGTGACGCGTTCCACCCGTACGGGCCGGTTCTAAGTAATGACCTGGCCAACGCCGTGCGCGAGGATAGCGTCTTCCCAGGCAGAGGTCCGTTCAGGCAGGCCGCAAAGACAGCGGTCAAGCCCAGTTACAAATGGGCGGGTTTCTAAAGGACGACTATGTTGATTACGCAGTACATCTTGATATAGTATAGGTTGAAAAGAGAACCTACACTTAGCTTTTCTATTAGTTGCATATACAATGAATCATCTACTCAAATTTAGCCATAAGATCATGCGTTCCTCATCAGGCTCAGCTCCAACGATGGGCGGGGGACCGAAGGGACGCACAGTACCAGCAGAATCCGGGCCAATCACAGCAACCGTTACCTGGTTCAAACCAGGACTAAGTCGCAGCTCAAACTCTTCGCGTGTACCCGTGAGCATAGTCTCAGTGGTGCCAGCATTGCTTGCAGTTTGCAGTTTACGACCATTAAGTAGTACTGTCAGAGTGTGAGGGAGCATACGCATCCGGTCATGGAGGTAAACGGTGAGTGATAATGTATGATGGTAAGATGGTAATGTCGTTGAAAACGAAGTGAGAACATCTTTTTTAGATGCGCTGACCCGAACCTGTACCATATCTCGAGCATAAGCGGGTGGAATTTGAGGCTTCTCACCGCGAGCACCGTAGTGCATAGTGTGTAAGACAGAATGATGGAGGATAGAGGCACATGTAACCAGTTGAAGCATAGCATCCCGCGCAGTAGCACCCACTGGGCGCTTGATTAACTCATCTCTCACAATAATTTGCTTTTTTGGTTGATCAAAAGGACTGCCGTCATTATCGTTTTCATCATCCTCATCATCCTCGTCACCCTCGAGACCCTCTGCTTCAAAGTCATCATCGTCTTCATCATCGAACCGATGAACCGGCACCTCGAGATCCAGCTCTTCGAGATCACTGTTCGACTCGGTTTTTTGAACCTTGAAGCTCAATTGAGGGATATGTCTACGGCTGCGCGACTGTTTAAGGACTTTGTTGTGGAGCTGGCGCGAAAGACTTTTAGCGTCAGTGTGGATTTGAGACCCCTCTGCATTGTAGGTCATAGCATTAGAAAATATAAGACCTACCGTGCTCTCAAATTCATCCCAATCTTTATATGGAGCTTGTTGAAGATGCTCAATAACCTCCTTGAAGCTAATTGGCTTCTTGATCATCCTGTAGTAGTCAGGAAGATCGGATTTGCGGGGAAGCTCCAAGAAAGGCTCCGCCATATGGTGTCCCTTGTACTTGTATACATACATCTCTTGGACAATCCTGAGCTGTTCGCGTCGTAACGACATCTCACTTTGCGGTCTGCCCAGTGTTTCAAGGGTAAAATCGTACATGGCCAGAGCGTCGTCCACTATGGGGCTATCATCACCGTTATAAAGAGCAGCGTTAATCGCCATTTGCTCAAAATCTTGAAAAAACTCGTCATCATTATCATAAGCCCTTAAGCGCGCGCGTTTACTGATCTCTGCTAAAGAGATGGGTGCGCTCACAATGTTCCTATAATCAGGGTAGAGAGACGCCGAGGGAATCTCGAGAAAAAGTTCAGATGCTTTCTTGCCATTTTCAGTTAGTTCAAATACATGCTCAAGTACTTCAGCGTACTTGTCTTCTGATCCTGCACCTCTTCGGCTGCGTCGTTTGGACATGACTAATTGTGGACCTTACACCCAACTTTCAAGGCCTCAAGGGGGACAAAAAGAATACATATATATATATATATATATGAATTGGAGTCCTGCTTAGTATAACCAAGTGTCCTTCTAACCAGGTAGTCTAGCAAATTAATATATAAAATAGTAAAAGATTGGAACTGCACACACTAAAACAAATTCTAGGTGCTATTAAGGGGATAAATAAAACCGCAATAGAGAAAATTAATTTTGAGTTTCTTTTTAGAGAGGATGGGGTGGAGCGGAATCAATCTGAGTCAAATCCAATCGATGTCACCACTTTTTGGTGCTGGGTATGCATGAGCTGTGATCTGAGCTTTAACTCAATACAACCGAAGTCTTGAACGAAGGCGGTGACGAGGGCGGAACTTTGTGTATTCATCTTTATCAGTCGATCCGGAATTAGCGGCAGTTTTGCGACGCTCCACCACAAATTGATGGATGCCAAGAATATCTCCTTGAGACAAATGGCCAAACCCGTTTACCCGCTTAAAACAGGCCTGTAGTAGTTCATTGGGATTGATAAGAGTATGCGGATAGTGCTGTATACGCTGAAAGACCTCCATTTCATCTTGAAGCCCAGTAATCTGGGGCTCTAGCATCTTGAAGATGGTGAGGGCTATACGGTACACAACAGCTGAACCCTCAAAGAAAAAGCAGTCCCAGACCCGGAGCATAGTCTCAAAGGGAAGGATACTAACGTAAAGGCTCATGAACCATGATGCAGTGCACAGGGATATGGGGGGCAGATTTTTGACAAAATTGTCAAGATATTGGTCGTCGAGCTTGAGTGCTTGCCAAACTTTGGGAAGACGATCTCTAATGTTGATCATTAGAATTCCTTGGGATATATTAACTTGTTCGAGGTTAATCTCATGTAAACCTGGCACATAGTGTTGGGTAATGATCACTAGCATCCAAAAAGCGTGTTCCTCAGGCATAAATAACAAAAGAGTACCAGCAACAAAGTTGAGGCTTTGGCAGTAGCCAATTTCAGGTTGATGGACTGAAAAGGCCACCAAGACACGGCGTAGGGACTTCAGTAACTCGCTTTCCTCTTGGGTATCAGGGTCTGAGCGGAACCCAACATTATCAGGGAAAGTTCGAAAAAGGTCTCGCTCAATGTGCTCAGTATCAGCATTTTTGAGCGTTTTACTTTCATCGACAATATTCTGATAAAGGTTAGGGTGTGCATTGAGTCTTTCAGGGCCTCTGGCATACCAAAACCAAGCAGCACCACGCCACTCTGGAGGAATTCCTTTGCGCACGTACCTCTTCAGCTTTGCGCTTTTAGGAGGGAATCTAACGGGTGATTCTGTTGTTAAGCCATTGCCTTCCATTAAACTGTGCCACTTTCCCCTGCGCTTCTCAATATAATGCTGGTGTTGCAACCACCACTGGTCATGCTCTTTCTCGGTCACATACATGGTTTGCTTTTTGAAACCATAGGTATCTAGCTGTGCTGGGGTCAGGAGAGGTGCTAAAATACTCGGATTAGAGGCGCATGCCAAGTTCTTCTTGAGCCCTTCCACAACGGAAGGTGGGAGCCCCGACGTATTCCTGGCCTCTTGTGGGGCCTGAACCGGGGACGAGATCTCAGCATCACTTGAGCCGTAATTTTCCAAAATCTGGTCCACGCAGTCCTCCCCGTTCGTCGTCTGTACTGCCGCTACAAATGCTGCGGGCATGTACACACCGCCCATGTAAGCAAAAAAAGCTTAAAGCTGCCACCACTTTTGGAGTCCCAAAAATGGCATCGCTAAAATTTTATTCCCATCTGTTTGCGAATTTCCCGGGTGCTAAAGATGCTTGCATGCCCATTAAGCTCACTATAGGTGGTACCCTAATTAGCCGAGACGTTGTCCAGGAGAATATCCAGGACACCATCCTATTAACTCCGTACTGCCCGCTAGGGTCGGTGTACATTTATGACCTCAATCGCCTTTTTCGCGACAACTTCCATATATTGACTTCGTCAACGGCAGCTTGGATGGATATATACAGGGTTCACGACGGCTACGCCTACTCGATCCCGGTTTTTGTATCAATCATAACAATAGCGATGGCTATTAGCGTGGCAATGTCTGGTTTCATGACAATTGCAAAGCATTCGCGATTTCCGAAGTTTCTGAGATTCGGTGTGTACTTTGCTACAGCGGAGACCATTGCCATATTTGGTTTAATGATAAAGTACTTGTATGATCGGTACAAAATAGGGGGAAATGCAGTGGCTTTAACTGTTTTGGAGCTGATCACAAAACCTCACTTAATTGCATCATTTGTGGCCACTGCATTGCTCCAGTTTGCCTTGGTTCAAGTAACTGTCCAGCTGTTTCAAAGAGATATAGAGCGCAAGTGCGTGGTGGCGTGTGGGCTCACCATCGTTATTACCTCTGTTGTACTCTCGGGTGTGTCATTTTTCGCGGTGGACAACAATCAAGTTTTGACTGCCTTCCACTACCTGCTCGAGATGTCGATATACCTCCTTTTTAGCGTGTGCGTGTGCCTTCGAGGTGCAGAGTCCTGGCAAGCAGCTTTTTCAAAAGAGCTTTTCATGCTCACTTGCATTACCTTCATGGTTTCTTGGCTGCCTTCTGCCTTTTATGTCGCGGATTTCTGCGGGTGGTGGCACGCGCGTATGATTGACCAGCTGTGTCCGTTTTCAACAGTAATGTGTGCCGTGACTGGCTGGTATTGGATACAAAAACTTTATGACGTAGAGCAGAGGTTCGCAGATGGCCACCAACTTGGCCGCCGGGTAGTCAATAAAGACTCTGCATTTAAAACCTTTCAGTACGATGATGGAGATGCGGGGCTGGAGGGAGCCGATAATTATGAAAGAAAACAAGAAAACTCCAAGAAAAATCTGGGACTTCACCGCTGGGCAGCCAGCTTAAGTTGCGGGCTGGCTTGATGATTCCAATTGTTCTGATCACAAGATATTTATTTTATAGTTCATTTATTTATATTGCATAGATACTATGGGAGCACCAGGATGTTGTTACAGTGACATTCCCTCCTCCAACCAGGCCTGTTACTAGAATGAGATAAATTTAATACAGCTATAAGCATAACAACGAGGCCTCAAATGTAGTACATGGTGTTGTTAACAGTAGGACTGACCTTGGCAAAAGGCTTACCGGGCTTGATATAACAACGACCGCGAGAACAAAGCAAATCAGCATAGTAGGCAGGGGGGCACACCTTGACTGAACGGGTTGCACGAGAGAATATATGGCACAAGTCATAGGTAATCTTCTGAATAGCATCAGATTTATAGCCAAAGTCATCGTACAGTACGTAATAGTGAGTAGGGGTAGCGGTGGTGCCCTTCTGAGGGAGCTGCTGAGACTGGATAAAGAAATCAAACAGATAAGGGGAGGTAATGCAACGATCAATGGTGGCACCTGCGAGAACATTGTCCATGGCAATGGCGGGGTTACCCTTATCAGTGACCTTATCATGAGGGAAGAAACGAGCATTCACACGCTTGACAGTGGAAAGCAAAGTGAGTTTAGGAACCTGGTTGCCCTTCGTATATTTAGCACAGCAAGTACTAATACCCTTCTTGATCTGGCTAAGCTCATGCTCAATAACCTGCTGGAATTGGGACTCGGAAACACCATCACGGTAAAAGATAATATGGTTGGGTAGCTTTTTGTTTACAGCAACATAGTGCTCAATACGCTCAACAGTCATTGCCTCCATTTCGGCAATGATCTCCTGCTTACCCTTCTGAGCACGAAGAGAACCAGGGAAATTGGAGAGCCACTTATCGTAAGAAGCAACAACAGAAGCAACGGACAAAGCATCATTATTACCTGGAGCAGCATTAGTAGGGTGGGTAACATCGGCACCCATCAACATAGTACCCTCAGGAAGAGCGGCACCAGCACCGAGAACATGGTTAGAGCCACCGAGCTTGAGGTTGACCTTCATAGCAATGTTGGCAAAGTAACCCAAATCAAAGGAGGGCCCACGCTTCTTGGTCACTTTGTTGGCCACCGCGCAATTGGAATTCATACCAGCCCGCAAATCTGTGGCGCGCTTGACGGCCTCGTAAATCTGGGAGTTCTTCTGAGGCAGGACCACCAGAGCATAGTTACAGTCCTTGATAGCACGGCAAGTATTGAATATATCATCCTCAAGTTTACCCATAGCCTGGGCGTTCATACCGGTGAGGGGGACCTCTCTGGTTACAAACTGCTTGAAGCCAATGCCACAGTTCTGGAGCTCCTTGTAGAATACCTCGATGGCTTCCTTCAGGGTGCCATCAAGCTTACAGAAACGATCAGAGATTACGATGAACGCACAAACAGGCTTAGCTTTACCAGGCACCATGAACTTACAGCCTTGCAAGTTCCAAGCACCCTTCTTGCTGGGGTCAGCAGGACTAGACGTGATAGTCTTATTCTTGTACTGCACAGCAGGAGCAGGCAAGATACGAGCAGGAATAAGCATCATAGTCTTTTCAACGCGAGAGTCAGCACCCTTCACTTGAGGAAGAATCTCGTTGGCGAGAATCTTCGCTGTATCAGCAGCAGGGCGCTTAGTGAAGTTGAGCATTGTGGTAGTGTCAACGACCTTACCCTTGAAGGGTTGAGCAGGCAAAATGTAAGCAAGCTCGGCTGGCAAATATGTGGTACCGCCAAGGTGGATCAAAGGGAATTCGGGGTATTTTAGAGTCATATTGTACTGGCTCTTGAAATAGTCCTCGACAGAAACCTTTTTCTTATCGTCAGTATCAAAGGTGAAGGTTCTAGCAGTCTTGGGAGAGATACTAAAGATAGCCTTCGGCCGGGAATGGGCCAAGTGCTTACGAGTGATCTTTATACCGATAAAGAAGCCACGATTTTTTCCAATCAAATCAAAGAATCTGCGAGGATCATCCTTAATTCTCATACCCATGTAGTCCTCGGCAAAGTCAATAAAAGTCATGTTGCTACCATCAGGATTATGAGCCTTGTAAAAGGCTGCGGCATTACGCTTGACGTTGATCAAGACCCGGCCAAAAGCGGGTCGAACAGATGCAAGATACCCGGAACAAAGGTAGAGACCCTTATCAATAGCATTCTCACCGCGATACTTGTCAACAACCATGACCTTGTTGGCACTAAGTTTAATGGCGCTTGGGAACTCTCCGGGCTTGGAGTCGCTAGTAATACGGGAGGTAAGTAACACATCCAAAGCATTGATCGAAGAAGTCAGATCGCGGTTCGTCACAGCTGCAACACTCTGCAAATTGCAGTAGCTGAGCAAGTCCTGAATATCCAACTCGGTGGGACCAGTGATGGTGACAGGAGTTTCTCTACCCTCACCAGTGGTGAGCTCATAAAGCTTAAACTCACGATCCTTGATGGGGAGGGGAGCAAACGAGAGCAAGTTATCGTTATGGTCATGGCCGATTTGCTTGGCGTACTGAGTATTTTCAGTGATGAGCTGGCTCAACAGATTGTTGATGAGATCAATGCGGAGAGATTTTTTAGCCTCAAGCTCTTTGGGAAAGGACACAACGTATTTATAAACTTTGAGATCTTTGACGTTGTAAACGACATTGTTTGTGCCGACCTTACACTTCTCACCGTTGACACCGAAATCAGGGCGAAGCTTGAATTGCGAGATATCGTTGAAGCCTTCGGATGCGAGGCGAGTGATGGACTGGAGCTGAGCGGCACTGTCGTCAGTGACGGGGTCGAATTTTGCGTCTGGACCAGCGACAGGAGGAGGTCCGGCCATAAAGCCGCCACGACCACCGCGCCCACCGCGCCCACTTGAATCAGAGTAACCGCCACGCCCACTTCGGTCAGACCCACCGCGACCACCACGGTCATACCCACCACGGCCTCTGCCGCCGCCAGCAACATCACGATCACCATTACCACGTCCGCGAGAACTATAGCCACCACGACCTCCTCTTGATGACATTATAAGACAAAATCTCTAGAGAGGATACCAAGAAAAAAACGGGCTGACCGAGTTTTTTAATAGTGCGGGGACATCTCCGTGGGTTAGGTCAACTGAAACATGAGCAGGGGGGTGGCAGCCCTGATCAGTGCCTATAGCTCGTAAAATCGAACGGGCTTCAATGGAACTAGGTTGATAAGTTAAGATATATATTATAGTTCATGCACAATATTGAGCTATGCATAAGGTCTGGAACATACGAATTGCTGTACAGGGGAGTGCACGCCCAGTCCGGGTCCCCAGCAGATAAAAGGACCCACCCTGAGAGGGTTCTCCTAACGAGTCAAAGAGAGCGTTTCCATAGATTTCATTGGCCTACTATTTATATACATCATTTGCCAAGTCTTCTCTTGAGAGTTCTTTGCTCCTTGAGTCTCTTTCTATACTTGTGGCGATTCATTTTGAGCTTGCGTTTTCTGCGTACACTTGTGGCCTCAACCTCATCCATGTCGATTTCTACATAAGGTCGGCCTTCATGAAGGGGAAGGTGCATGGTCGCGGGTCGCTCACGGTTGTATTTGCCAAGAAATTGGGCTAAGACGTCAACCGACTCACGTACGTTGCGGGGCATGCCAGTGGATTCTGGAATAATCTCCTGCTGCTCAAGCATTCGCTGTTGCTTGGCAAACTTTAGCGCGAGGTTAAACGGCCCAAGGTCCTGGGCAATCTGGTAGGGAATTGGTTTGGGGTTGGCCTCGGAGAAAATGCCATTACGGGGCTCATGGTGATGAACAAACATGACTTCACGCAGCTCTTTGGCATACTTTGGAACACTCTTGGGTGGCAGAATGTTCAATAAAGGACGGTGCTGGCACAGAAAAGTTTTGAGTGGTAGGGGCTGATCCATGACCTGCTCGCTCCAGCGCTGAAACTGCTGCTCAGGTAGGCGTGACAGCTCCATACCGCTATTTACCTGAGATGAACTAGATCCTTTGGAAGAGATACTCCGTATCAATGAACGGGTACTCATCCGATTAATGCCAATCATGAGAGAGGTATTAGGTTTAGTTTATGTAAGTCTTATTCCCTGCACACCTCCCTCCTCCCTGTCTTGTTGACAGTAGGGAATCTGCCATTTCAGATCATCTTTGCCGCGAGTTATTTGCGCTGATGGTTACATTTTGGACCGATCCTTTTTAGGAATCCTAATTGATTTGTGTTCTCTGTATTTATTCTTCAATTTTTAATTCCAGGCCTAATCTGGTCCTCAGCCTTTCTGACCACTTTCAACTGTTTTGCCAATACATTTCGTGGCCATGACTGACGTAGCTATAATGATTAACGTAAATACTATAACACCCAATATTGTTCCTGATATCGAGATGACGGAATTTCGGCATATGAATGAGTCTTAGCTTGGAACCAGAGAAAAAGAGTACGTTTCCGGCTTTATATTGATACTTTGTCATTTGAAAATCAGTCTAAGTCCAAGGACGAGCTGTTTGCCAAGGATGCCTGGTGTGGACAGAGACTACTTGCAATGAGCCCAAATTTTATCTAGGCTCAACATCGATGAAGAACTAAAAATAAAAATATACGAAGATATAGTCCTATTTAATAATTGGATCGGTATTTCCGCTACCTGGGTTCATTTTATACCAGTCACGGCTGGTCGAAAAGATCAGGGTAGCGCCCACCCAAACTTAGCAATTGATCCCAAGATCAGGTACTTTGATTCACCTCCCACTAGCCCAGAGTGTCTCAGATGTACAGGGGGCTACTCTTGCAGTACTAATTCAAATACGCATTATCAAATAATAGACGAACGACATGTCACAAGCACCTAGTTTCA
Source organism: Wickerhamiella lipophila (assembly GCA_030582055.1). NCBI lineage: Eukaryota > Fungi > Ascomycota > Dipodascomycetes > Dipodascales > Trichomonascaceae > Wickerhamiella > Wickerhamiella lipophila. The sequence goes on along the minus strand of JAKTWO010000020.1, from coordinate 27,721 downwards.
ATCACCAACTCTAACTTTTATGTGAAGATGGTTGGGATATCTATTTCATTCAGACTAATGCTTCACACATCACCGATCAGTAACTGTAGCCCCATTGAGGGCACGCTCAATCATGCAGCTTCCCTTCCCTGCAGTCTCGTAATCTCATCACTTATCAATCTGTGGCCCCTAAAGTATTCACATGACAACGGAAAAAGAGGCTATTGATGACGAAAAGTGCAATTTTAAAGAAATTCTACAGAGGTGGAAAGCATTTAATCATGAACAATCGGGGCACAATGGTCAACGTGATCCACGCCGCTGTGTCTCTGCTGGACAGTCAACAAACATCCCCATGACCTGTCAATCTGTTCCGTTTAAGAAAGACCCCCCGGTTCACCACCATAAAAAGCAGATTAATCAGGCATTCACGCGAAAAAAGTGGCCCAAACTACTTGCCAATTCCAGAGTCACAAGTCAACCCCAAGAATTCGTAGGCCGTGCCATCGTGAGAACAGAATTTGGCGAGTCAAAGATAGCAGAGACATACTATACGGTTAAACAACACCCCAAAAGCTTGGAAATTCGATTCGAAAAGGATAAAATCTCCCCGTACATGCGATACTATCATGATCGGCATGGGGATCCCTTCAATTTCGACGCGTTGATATATGATTTGGCCCGAATTTTTACACAAGCAAGTGTTTTTGGTGACAAACATGGTCTGAATAAACTCAAGAAACGCACCCGGTATCCCGAGAACTCGGCAGACAAGAGCTTAAGGCCCTCTACGCATAATACCATTTGGATCCCAGAGATCCACCAGTGTACACACGATCCGTATATGTTTAGGCCTGAAAGCCTATTTAACGTGTTAAGTCTGCTTGAGCAGCAAGGTTCCAATGTAGTGATGTCCAAGCACGTCAGATTTGCTCCTGCGTCTACCAAGGATGAGCAGTCCCCGCCATCAAAATCTGCCAAAGCTTCACTAAGTGAGTCTGGTCCTACGATCGAGAATGGCCGTTACCTCCAACGGTTGGCTGCCATTTATGCATCAGCTGGTGCATACCCTGAATTCTGTTTTGCATATCTTACAGGTGTTTTTGCAGTGGTTGAGATGGGAAAACCCACTCCCGAAAGCAGCTTCTTCGCGGACTGTTTGCGCAACGTATCCTTACCTCAACCAGTAGGTAACCTGGAGTGGATGCTCGACTCTGATGAGCACAATATTTATAGCAATGCACAGTTTACATTCGATCCTCTCAATGATGCTCTCAAAGCTGCTGCTTTTGCTTCAGTCTCGGACCCAGGAAGCCCTTATGTTCGTGAGTGGCAACCGGTTATATCATGCGCCAAATCACCCGAGCAGCACTTGGTTAATATCATGGAAAACGCAAAAGATTTTTTTACGTGCTGGCTTGAGAACTGTTCAATATCATTATTACCACGGCAGTACTCTCAATTTGCTTCAGTGCGTATCGATTCGGCTCTCATCTCAAACTATATGAATGCGTTGCGCTTTATTGATGAGCCATACCTTGAACAATCAACCGTTGTGCCTTGGTTTGCTCTTGAACCCACTCACATCCTACAACCTCAGGAGATCAAATACACATATGGAGGGTGCACACCATTGGGTCCTGCGAATCTTGAAGTGGTGAAAGTGCTATACTTTGAAGACCTTCAGAAAGTCAAGCGATTGGATGGTGTTCTCGAATTGACATTAGCTTGGCACTCGCTTCGCAAAAACCTATTTCTTTGGCTGCTCAGTAATAGCGTCTGTATCAATGGTGAGGAATTGATTGATATTCGCGATGAAAATTGGAAAACCTCTCTTCCCTCTCCGCTGCGTATTTTTAATACCAGTTCTCAGGAACCAAGCGTTATTGGCATCCAAAATGATAGGACCGGTGGCGCTCTTGATAAACTGAGCATTAGCATCGACTCAGCGCATGAGAAGCTGGAATTGATAATCTGGCCGCTGGAAGTTAGTGAGAGGAGTCGTTCCAGAAGACCGGAGTATAATAGCTCTGTTCGTGTTTCTGAAAGCGCGAAGCTTATTTCTAATCGGGAGCCACCTAACTGCTCTGATACCTCGCTAATCCGCTATGATGTACAAGGAATTTCATTCTTGAGAACTTCAGGGAAGTCTGGCTCTGCGAAGAAGACCTCCACAGGATCGGAGAAAGAGACTGGAGAGCCTCATAGATCTGAGAGCTATCTGGAAAGAACAAGAGAGGAAACTTTTAAAGTTGAGACAGTCGAAGAAGAGCCAAAACAAACTCCAGACATGGACTCTCCTCGAGATGGCTCGGAACGAAGAAGCGAAAGCCCAGCCAATATCCGCAGTGATTTGGAGAGCGGCTCTGAGGTCGAAGTTGAGCCTTCGAGCAACGATTTCTAGGCCGAAAAGCTCTAAGTTTTAGCATGAATAGGAGTTAAACGCCCCTCGAAGCTATTGACAATTATATACCGAACGACCCGGTTTACAGCTATAGCTGGGACCATTTATGAAAGTAATGACAAGTAATGGTTGCTCGTTGCAACTTGAAATATGAAAAAACAACGTACAAATCAATGTAATTGTAAGAAATAATAAAAATTGTGTGTGATTGCATCAGTCCCCGTCCGTCGCTCTCAAAGCCCTGTGTTCTTGCACCCTCGCAAGACCCTAATATCGTTTAAACCTTGGTTGACCAGCACATGAACGTCCTACAACCAGAGCTATTGAACCTAGTTTCACAGGGCAAAAAGCGCAACACTGAGCTGAAGCAAAGTGCAGAAAAGTCGCTAGGTCTTCTTGAAGCTCTTCCAGACAGCTCCGATTTGAGCTCGCTTGACGCTCAACCGCAGTTTGTAACCCCATTTCTGGTCGCTTGCACTTCATCTAACTCGAAATCCTGCGCTTCGGCACTTCAATGCATCCAGATAATCGTAAGTTCACACGCATTTGCTCCTGAGAGGCTAAACGACCTGCTAGATGCGCTTCTAGAGGCCGCGCAATTAGGCATTGCCATGCAACTTAAAGTCCTACAGCTCATGCCCGTTCTATTACAAGTATATCATGAAGATATCCGGGGTGAGCTACTTGCAAAGATGCTCAATGTGTGTACTGAGCTCAATAGGGATCAAAAACAGATGGTGTCAAATACCGCCTATGCAACGTTACAACAGCTCATAACCTCACTTTTTGACCGCTTGGATGATGCTCCGGGAGACAATACTCTTTATGTGGCTACCAAGGAGTTCAAGTTGAACAATAACGTGTACGATGCGGCACGGATCTTGCTGGACCTCTGCGAGATTGCCGAGAGATTGCACCCCAGATATTTGCAATTTAATGATCTACCAACACCTTTCACGCTGGAGCTACTTGAACTCACTCTCACGAACCACTCATCTGTCTTTCACAAACTATCGGTTTTTCGATGCATTCTGTCTAGCCATATAGTGCCCCTATTGCTACGACTATTCAGCGAGTCCTCGAATGAGTTTGCTCTAGTTATTCGTGTGGCCCGTATTTTCTTTCTAGTTATCCGCAAGCATCTCGAGGTCATTACTGTTGAAGCCGAAGTAATCCTCAATACTCTGGCTCAAACCTGCAGAAACAGTGAAGATTTATGGATCCAAGTCTTTTGTTTGGAGGTTTTCCAGGGGGTTTTTTCTGACTCTACATTACTACTGCAGATATTCACCCGTTATCGTGAGGTAGATACTAATGACACTCTTCGGGACATTGTTGACAGTTTCTCTGCTGCACTTGTCAAATCGAACATACCAATGGCTGTCGAAGCAAACGGGGGAGTAATAAAAAAGTCAAATAATCCCAAAGTACCCTGTATTGACATGCTTGACAAAACAGAGCCACCAGAGTTTAGTTCCTCATACTTCTTTTACTTGATTATGGTCTGTGTCAACTCACTCTCTGACGGGCTCACCAAATTATCATCTGCATCGCGCAAATCCCCAGAAGATACCGAGAAAATCGTGGGCATACTTCAAGAAGTGCACATTCCTCTGACCAATTGTTTCACGATTCTTCTAAGTGGTGCAATGGATATTGACTTGTTCAAACTACTTGTGAAGTCGGTTCAGCGTATAGCACATGTCTGTGGAGTCACCAACTTGGCCTCAATGCGTGATGAGTACATCACTATTTTGGCCCAATATAGCTATCTTCCTGATGACCCTGTGGCCAGGGCAAAGCTATTACAGCGCAACATATTCTGTGTGAGAGCATTATTCAATCTCGGGTTTGCTCTTGGAAACAAGCTTGGTAAATCGTGGTCTCTAATTATAGAGTGTATCGGCAGCCTTGCTACACAGATTGATCCTCAATATGTAGCGACCTCAGAAAGCTTTTTTGCCGGTGGGGACGAATTCCACACAATGAGCATGTCCCTGAGGCGAATGATCGATCAAACCTCAGATTTAGAGGATGAATCTCTCGCTCAAATTATTGACACCTTATTGGGAGGAAACTCCGCATACATATATTTGGCATGCGCAGAATATCTAGTCAAAGTGAATGCAGAGCGCTTTTCTAATATGAAACTATGGGAAAGTTTCAGTTCAAGGGCCTTGGGACTCATCAAGCATACGCCTGACACGGACCAAAAATTGGCAGTTGGTAAAATGCTAGATAATTCGGTGGTCAATGTAATGGAATATGTTACTGATGGTGAAGACTTGAGAGCAGTAGTGAGATCGTTGTACGCGCAAGTTCAAATTCTCAATATCGATATCCAGTGCAACGCGATCACCACAATGAACATTCTTCTGGACCAATTTTTCGCGAAGTTTACTAGTGGTTGGGAGCAGATTTTTGCTATCATTTCCTGGGTGGCAGCGTATGATGGCCGTCCGGACCTTTACAAGAATACATTCAAGTCTCTGGAGCTAATTTGCCACGATTTTCTCGAAAATCTACCCTACCCGTGCATTTTCGATCTGACACTGTGTCTTGACCAATTCAGTCGGCAACACCTTGATCTGAATACCTCTTTCACTGCCACTTCACTTTTCTGGTCTGTTTGCGACTACTTGATAAAGACACAGTCGGAGATAACTGTCACTGAATTTGATGTCAACAACGAGGAATCCCTTATTGCTGTGGCTAAGGATGAATCCTCACCGCTGAAACAGTACGCGCTTTGGATGCTCGCCGAGTTAAAGCTTGCTCACATTGCCAACGAACCACAGCATCAGGTAAAGACAGGTGCCGCGCAGATTTTCTTTAGGTTATTCAATGCGCATGCCAAGCACTTGCCAGACAAGGTATGGGAGAAATGCTTAGAGCTGGTTTTTCCAGAAATCACTAAGGTTCAAATAGATGAGTGGCCAAGCGACGCCGATGAAACATATTCAATTATCATCAATGGGCTTGGGAGCATTTATGCTGCGAACGTGGCGAGATCCGTCAAGGGCCTGGTGGCTGTGTTTTCTTATTTCGCGGCATGTAGCCGTGAGTCAGTATCCAATGTGGTCGCCACACTTCAACAAGTCATCTCTATTATGGATGCTGCTACAGATGTCAAGGTTCACGACGAGAGGCTAAATGCCGAAATCTGGTCCTATTGGGTCAACCAGTCAGCTAATCCAGAGTACAATCATCGCATGCACAAGATGATATACGACTCGCTCGAGTTTATAGTGGAGTTGTTTCCTCGCATCGATCAGTTCATGACCCTGAGCACCGAACAAGTTAGTGAAGCAGCTTATCTTATCACAAAGTGTGCAGAATACAACCAAAACACCACCAAACTTTCAAGCCTTCAATCGAGAACTCTGGAACAATTCAGGTATATTTGGAAACATCACTCAGATATAGAGACACAGTCAGTGGTGATACGTCAGGTTGGCGAGCTCGCGGTACACTGCTATTCGGGTGTTCCACTGGATAATTTTCTGGCCCTTTCAATTGAGGCTCAGGACTTGTTATTTGAACTCTTGAGTCAAGCCAAGAAACAGGACGACTCTTCGGCCCTCAAGAACTCTGTTATACTGATGCAGAATAGTAAAGATCGGTCTAAAGCAATCAGTATCTTTTTGCATATTCTGGAAAATACTAAAGAGCGCTCCAGGGTTGAAAGGTACATCGTGGAGGGTGGCACATCCATTATTAGCGGCGGTATGGAAGGGGATAGTCAAATCAAGGCAATTGAAAAGTTCATTGGCCTCATTGAGAACGACGAGAGTATCTCGCTCTCTGCGTGGAGCGAAATTATCTCGAGTCTCACTCTGAACTCTTTGCTATACCAGAGGGGCTATTATCTCAACACAAAATATCTTGCTAGCGACGAGCCAGTTCCCCATGAGATTTACGGGTCAATCGAACTAGAAGTGACCGGAAAGCGTAATGATGTGGGATACTATTGCCTTGATATTTTAACTCGCTTGAGCCTTAATAAGAAGCCATATTCTGAGAACGCAAGGGCACAACACTCGAAACGGACTGAAATTGTAATGCTCCAAGATGTCGGCGACTCCAAGCTTCGGGGCGCTGAGCCCATGTCGAGCTTATTGAACCAAGAGCTTTTGCATATTCTCAACCAATACAAGTCAAATAAAAACATGGTAACCCCGCGGGTAAAGCAGCTGTTACTGAAATGCATCATCACGCGCGATACGCAAGTGCTATCCATCATCAAAGATATTCTGCTGTAGTTTACACTAGAATTTATAACTGATTTATGAGCTGGTGTGGGTTACCCCCGTAATATGGCAATCTCAAGGTGGAAAGCCTGCGAAGCTGTCTATATCTTCTACCGATATCATGAGGAAGCAGCTGTCTACTTAATAGCTCTTGCGTAAATGTTCTGCACTCTCCGGTCTATAGAGACGGAGTTTCGTTGACATACTCAGTATGCTTGAACTAGCTTATCACCAAAATAATATCTGATGCTGCTCTGCGAATTCGTTCATTTCTCACAGATCTCTTGAAAAACCAGGGTCGGTTGCTGAGACAACCTCTATAAGTAGAATTTCGTAATCTTACCCTCACTACTTTTACACAACCAGTATGTATAGTGAGGTGATGAAAAAAACTTTCACAGACCTGTTCTGAGCCTTAAATGAGGATCCTAAAGCCATAGCTGATCACTAACACAGATAGATCTTTCAGGTGTCTTGATAGTATAAACTTAGTAGATGATAATATTTCGGTGACTTCTGGAGTGCTTGGGCAAGAGCGCTCCTCATATACATCAAACCTGCTTGGTTGGGGTATAAACGGGCTTTCTTTTGGAGCGCCTCTCGCCACTGAGTCTCAGTAGAGTAGGCTGAAACTTCAACCATATAACCTGCCCCGCTGACATACTTCAAAGCATATGCTTGGTGGTCGCGACGATGTAGAGGCGCTCACGAGAGTTCTTGATGGTTTGCAACAGGAACTCACCGAACAAAGAGAAGAAATTAATGATATCTGTCTTCTTGCGGACGAAATAGGGGGACTAGAACCCCTTAATACTGATGAATTGAATACACAGCTCGACCAGGAATCTCAGCTCACTAAAAACACAATGGATACCCTCGAAATAGTTGAGCAAGGGCTAGAATCAATCATGAAAATGGTTCGTGAGTTCTCGCGGGTAGAGACCATCAAATCGCTTAGTCTACGAAAAGAGTGTAATGATCAGATCTCAGAGTGGTCCGTCAAAGTAGATAAGGAGTACATGGAGCTAATTGAATTTCATGCGCATTGCATGGATGTAGACCGCAAATTAGCAAAACTTGTTGCTCACTGCGCATAAACAAGGCAAGGTTGCTCAAATAGATATGTATATTTAATCGATAATAATCAGTGCGATGGTGGATGAGGGGGGGGATTCCCGAATTCTATTATACAAATGCAGTAGAGTTGAACTAGCCTTGCTTTCTTCAGTGGTGTTGTGTGTTTTATGTAGGAAGATCACTGCGTGCCTCAGTCTTTCCACCAAAGCGATCATATATGTAGAGGCCGAAAAACGAGATAAGAATGCCCCATGATTGTTGTGCTGTAACTGTTTGGCCGAACCATAAAATAGATACTGAAATCACAACGATGCGTTTCACCAACGAAGCAACGGAATAGGATACCGGCGATATACTGCCCAGAACCAAGAAGCTTAACAAATTTTGGCAAAAATGCGAGAACCCATTGAGCGAGAATAGGTAAAACAAGTACCATTTGCTACCATTTAGTTCGATTCCTTTGGTAAGAAATGTGTAGCCATCAGTGACCAGCCAAATCGGTAGCGAAGCCACAAACGCTAGGGCAGCGCACCAACCCAAAACGGTCATTTTGTCAAATTTGGGGGTGTTTGCAGCAGACGCTCCATGGGTGAGAAGACGCTTTGAATACATGTTTTGGGCAACAAAGATCAATGTTGAGCATAGTGCCTCCGCAATTGCGAGGGGCCTCGCTCTAAACTCAGCCGAGCAGGTCATAATCACTCCCCAGGTCAAGGGGACAAGAGCCAAGTAGGTAGTGTTTTTATAGCGGGTATGAAAGATCAAAGCATAAGCAGCCACTGTGAAAAGAGGACTCAGACTTTTGATTGCATGAACAAGCGAGACAGGGATTTGGGACATGGCAGTGTATGAGAATAGGTGCCCAACCAATTGGAAAGCTGCCATGGGACCCGTAGCAACAAAAATATGTCTGGAAAACCCTTGCACGCCGCCTGAACTCATTGTACCTCTAGGAAAAGGAGATGCTAGCTGGGGGATCTTCTGACATGCCACCAATGCGACTGAAGAGTAGATAACTGCGTACAGAAACTGGACCATTGTCAACGTTGTTGGATATGATGCGATATTTAGAATTGACTTGGAAATTGTATTTGATATTGCGCTCGCCAGATACCACATGAGGCACAACAAGACTAAAGGCCACGATATAGGTGGAGCCAGGTTTTTGGCAACTTCTGCGCTTTGTTCGCTGAACGATTTCCCTCGAAGCCTTGATACAGGAGCTTGCGCAGTGTGATCTGGAGGCTCGAATCTCTGGGGCTCCTCATACTCGGGGAACGCGACTGTACGGTGTTCCATGAGGTAATAATCAGAGAGTGAGCCAGTGCTGGGCGAGCTGCTGGCACTTGCGACAATGGAAATATACAAAAGTCGGCAAAGATATGATTTTCGTGGATGTTATACTGGGGAACGCATGAAATCTGGCAGTAGAGTCCCTTTTATCATATGGCTCGGGGAGCCTCCGTGAATAAAAAATTAAAAAACAACCATTTCAGTTTCACATTAGAGGCGGGGCCGAAAGCATAATTCTAGCGATACCGATGCTAAAAAATCACAAATAGTCCATGTGAAGCACCCTAAACTCAAATTTCATTAATTTTTCATCACATTATCCAAGCTTCTGGCATAGTCCCCACACACACCCCCCCGGCCATCATCACCACCCACCATCTTACTTCAAGCTTCACCACCAGTTTAACCGGCTTACTCATGGATCCTTATAGTCTAGAAGATGGAGGAATGATCACCAGTGAAGACAGCTGGCGTGTCATTTCCTCGTTCTTCAATGAAAAAGGTCTTGTCTCTCAGCAGCTTGACTCTTTTGACGAGTTCATTGAGACCACTATCCAGGAGCTTGTGTGGGAGGACAAGAACCTCGTTTTGGACCAACCGGCTCAGCATGCCACCCCTGACGACAATATTTCCAAGAGATACGAAATTACCTTTGGTAAAATCTATCTTTCTCGTCCCACAATGACCGAAGCGGATGGTTCTACCCATCCCATGTTCCCCCAAGAGGCGCGTGCCCGCAACCTCACTTATTCGTCGCCCCTGTATGTGGACATGCGCAAACGAGTTTTACATGCCCGTGAAACCGATCCGGATGTCGAACCCGAATGGAGGCCCGACCCCAGCGAGCCCGAGGTGCCCATCTCCAAATTTTATATCGGTAAAGTGCCCATTATGGTCCGCTCCAAGTTTTGTATGCTTCGCAATCTACGTGAGGACGATTTTTATGAACTTCAAGAGTGTCCATACGATCAAGGTGGTTATTTCATTATCAACGGCTCTGAAAAAGTCTTGATTGCCCAGGAACGGTCTGCCGCTAATATTGTTCAGGTCTTCAAAAAGCCCGCAAATTCTCCTGTGTCTCATGTGGCTGAAATTCGTTCTGCTATTGAGCAAGGCTCCCGTCTAATCTCTACTTTACAGATCAAGCTGTTTGGTAAGGACCGTACTGTGAAGGCTGCTTTGCCGTACGTCAAGGCCGACATCCCCATTGTTCTTGTTTTCAGAGCCCTTGGTGTTGTGCCTGATGGTGATATTCTTGAACATATCTGTTACGACCAAAGTGATTGGCAGATGCTGGAGGCCCTCAAACCCTGTATTGAGGAAGGATTTTTTGTTCAGGACCGTCAGGTTGCTCTCGATTATATTGGTCGTCGTGGCTCTGTCACTGGTATTAATCGTGAAAAACGTATTCGTTATGCTCGTGATATTCTCCAAAAGGAGCTCTTGCCCCACATTACACAGCTCGAAGGTTTCGAAACCCGCAAAGCATTTTTCCTCGGCTACATGGTCCACCGTATGCTTTTAGTAGCTCTTGACCGTCGTGACCAGGATGATCGTGATCATTTCGGTAAGAAACGTTTAGATCTCGCCGGTCCGTTGTTGGCAAACCTGTTCCGTATGCTTTTCAAGAAACTCACCCGTGATATCTTCCGCTACATGCAGAAGTGCGTAGAGACAAACAAAGAGTTCAACCTGACTCTTGCTGTCAAGTCAAACACTATCACAAATGGTCTCAAATACTCATTGGCCACTGGTAACTGGGGTGATCAAAAGCGTGCTATGTCTACCAAGGCTGGTGTGTCACAGGTTTTGAATCGGTATACGTTTTCCTCTACACTATCGCATTTACGTCGTACCAATACACCCATCGGAAAAGATGGTAAGATCGCCAAACCTCGCCAGCTGCACAACACCCACTGGGGTCTTGTATGCCCTGCAGAAACTCCCGAAGGTCAAGCTTGTGGTTTGGTCAAAAACTTAAGTTTAATGACCTGTATATCAGTTGGATCTCCTAGCGAACCCATCATTTATTTCCTCGAGGAGTGGGGTATGGAACCTCTGGAGGATTTCGTGCCCCATGCTAGTACTAATGCCACTCGTGTCTTTGTTAATGGTGTATGGATTGGTGTTCATCGTGATCCCACAATGCTGGTTGATACTATGCGGAGTCTTAGACGTAAGGGCGATATTTCTCCCGAAATTACAATTGTCAGAGATATACGCGAGCAAGAATTCAAGATCTTCACTGATGCAGGTCGTGTTTATCGTCCTCTTTTTGTTGTTGATAGCAGCCCGGATAGTGCCACTCGTGGCGAACTCATGCTCCGTCCTGAGCATCTCAATCAACTCAGTTATGTAGAGGAGAATAACATTTCCTCTGACTCCCCCGACTACTTTGGATGGGGCGACTTGGTGGCTAATGGTATTGTTGAGTATCTGGATGGTGAAGAAGAAGAGACTGTGATGATTGCAATGACTCCCGAAGATCTGACCTATAGTCGCGAGCAGGCAGCCGGCATCGTCGCCAAGGACGAATCAGAAGAACAATCAATCAGTACCGGTACCCGTGTGCGTACTGTTACAAATGCACACTCATGGACCCATTGTGAAATCCACCCCTCGATGATTCTCGGTATCTGTGCCAGTATCATTCCCTTCCCTGATCACAACCAGAGTCCTCGTAACACTTATCAGAGTGCTATGGGTAAGCAAGCTATGGGTGTCTTCCTTACAAACTATGCTGTGCGTATGGATACTATGGCGAATATTCTCTATTATCCTCAGAAACCTCTTGCCACTACAAGATCAATGGAGTACCTCAAGTTCCGTGAGTTACCTGCTGGCCAAAATGCGATCGTGGCTATTCTGTGTTACTCTGGTTACAACCAGGAAGATTCAATGATCATGAACCAGTCTTCGATTGATCGCGGTTTGTTCAGGTCTCTGTTTTTCCGGTCTTATATGGATCAAGAACGTCGTATTGGTATGTCTGTTGTTGAAGAGTTTGAAAAGCCCACTCGTGCCGATACTCTGCGCTTAAAACATGGAACCTATGACAAGCTTGATGAAGATGGTCTTATTATCCCCGGATCTCGTGTCTCTGGTGAGGATATTATTATTGGTAAGACTGCGCCTATCCCTCCTGACAATGAGGAGTTGGGTCAGCGTACTCAGTTCCACACCAAACGTGATGCTTCGACCCCATTACGTAGTACTGAAAACGGTATTGTCGATCAGGTTCTTTTGACCACAAATCAAGAAGGTCTGAGGTTCGTCAAGGTCCGTATGCGTACTACAAAGGTTCCACAAATTGGTGATAAGTTTGCGTCACGCCACGGTCAAAAGGGTACCATTGGTATCACTTATCGTCACGAAGATATGCCCTTCACCGCTGAGGGTATAGTCCCCGATTTGATCATCAACCCTCACGCTATTCCATCACGTATGACAGTCGCGCATTTGATTGAATGTTTGTTGTCCAAGTTGAGCTCTCTCAGTGGTTTAGAAGGTGACGCCACTCCCTTCACCGAAGTTACTGTCGACGCTGTCTCCAATTTGTTGCGTGAGCATGGTTACCAGTCCCGTGGTTTCGAGGTCATGTACAACGGACACACAGGTCGTAAACTCCAAGCCCAAGTATTCTTTGGCCCCACATATTACCAGCGCCTTCGTCATATGGTGGACGATAAGATTCATGCGCGCGCCCGTGGCCCTGTGCAGATTCTCACCCGTCAACCCGTTGAGGGTCGTTCTCGTGATGGTGGTTTACGTTTTGGAGAAATGGAACGTGACTGTATGATTGCCCATGGTGCTGCCGCTTTTCTCAAAGAGCGTCTTATGGAGGCTTCCGATGCTTTCCGCGTCCATATTTGCGGTATCTGTGGTCTAATGACAGTAATTGCCAACCTGAAAAAGGTTCAGTACGAGTGCCGCTCGTGCCAGAACAAGACTAAAATCTATCAGATTCACATCCCCTATGCTGCCAAGCTTCTGTTCCAGGAGCTCATGGCTATGAACATCGCTCCTCGTTTGTACACTGAACGCAGCGGTATCACTGTGCGCTGATGGGTTAATGCGTCTTTGAAGAAAGACTTTGAAAATTTAAAGGGCTAATATGTTAATAGATGTACGATACTTTGTTAGTAAATCAGAATGAGAGTATCTCTCGAGTCCCAACGGCCCTTCATAGATATGTGGCATGTACATAAGATGAATGTCGCATTTACTCTATTGCTAATACAACATACCAGGCATTCAAACTGATAACAAACACCCTGACTCTCTACATGTCCGCAGCGTTGAGCTCCTACCCATTTGATACTGTGAGCACCTTCAGACGCGGAGGTAAGCGTAAAGGGCATCAATTAACGTTGATGGTGTGCGGTCGTAGTGGCCTAGGTAAATCCACATTTATCAACACCTTGTGTGACGGGTCTATCTACGAGAGCGAGCTTGACTCTAGCAAAGAGATTCCACAAACTATGGAGATTACTGAAAGAACAGCATCCTTCCGCGAGCCAGATGGTAAACTCATCAACTTGACAGTCATTGATACACCTGGATTTGGAACTGAGCTCATCTGCCAGGAACAAATTGATGAAATCAGGGCCCACGTTGAGGAAAGGTTTGATAAAGTGCTCAAGGAAGAGTCCCGTATTGATCGCAGCAAGTTTTTACCGGATACAAGAATTCACTGCTGTCTATATTTCATGTCCAGCACAGGAAATGGACTGAGCGAGCTTGATACCCAGACCATAGCCGCATTGACTCCAATTGTGAATGTGATTCCAGTGCTTGCCAAAAGTGACACTCTCACACAGAGTGAGCTGCTTGATCAGAAGATTGCAATTAAGGAAAGTCTTACTCAAAAGGGAATCAAGCTTCTGGATCTGGACTCTGAGATGGAGCCCGATGCAAATAATAGTCGCATCGAAGATATTCAGGCTATCCGACAGATGCTACCTTTGGCCGTTTCCGGCTCGAACTCTGTCTACAAGATTGGTGAGCAGTACGTACGTGGTCGTGAATACTCTTGGGGATTTTCCCGTAGTGACGACAAGTCAATGAGTGACCTGATGTCGGTGCGCGAGATTCTTTTTGGAGATTACCTCCAAGACCTGAAGGAATCGACATTTGGTCTTTACGAAAAGTATCGTACCAAGGTTCTAAGCAAGAATACTACTTCAGGTAGCTCTGTGCTGAGTAGATCAGGCTTTGACTCGACCACTGACTCCGGCACTCTAAGTGCGATATCTAATCGCGGTGAAAGTACGCTCCCTGAGTCCCTGAGTTTACACAGTGTCAATGTCTAATATCTATGAAGATATAATACATATCAATAGCTCTTATAAATCAAAAAGTTATAGTTAAAAGTGCGATCTGAGTCTTGCATGATATGCGACTGCTAAATTCCTCCAGCAATACCTAAGAAATTATGAATCAAGTTGGCTGCTCTAAGCTAACAAGTTGCGTCGCTTCAGGATGTTGCTGGGTAGATCCTGTCCTCTGATCCCGTTTTTACCCCACTTATACTGTTGCCTACATTCTCATCAGGATAGCCAGCAGACGTAGTGTCTGAAGCTTTGCTAGATTCTAGATAAGTGCTCGCAATGTAGGAGACATGTAAGTATCCCACAGATGAGCTAGCTTCAAGGAGCTTATCAGTGCTGAAACCCAACCCATTATGCTCTGCCATGTGCGCAACATGAACAGCCCCACTTACATTGGTGAGAGACGACGTACCAGTGGCAACTGGGAATGTACGCCAGATTTTACTCGAGGTAGTCTAAAGCAGCTCTATAGCGGGTCGTGAACCTCACTATATATAAATTATCATAGTTCAAAGGACTCAATTGAAGCGAAAGATAGCATTGCGCACCTCACTATATGTGTAGTAAATACCAATAGACGGATTATCGAGGCCAGACCTCCATCTCACGTCGAAATGAATTGATAAGGTTTCACGCACCATGTTTGAGACATTTTGCGGAATTGAGGGGTCAGAAACCCCCACGCAGAGAGGAGGGGAATAGATAAACTTACGGGTTTTTAATGCTTCGCATTTTATAATATTTATGCGGACTAGTATTGAACCCTACAAGTGATCCAATACACCAGGTCGTTTGGCGAAGGTAAATAAATTCTGTGGCTAATGTTTCAGAAATGTATGGATTTAAAAACCCATCATGGGCAAAGGTGGGAACCACGTATATTTGTATATCGATGCTGCTACCTGGCTCGCACTAGTTTATATGGGTGGGGAAATCAAACAGGTAACTGTAATAGGCGCAGCTTCGCGACCTCTCAACAATTGCTACGGCCGATGAAACTGCTAAAGAGTAGCATAATTCTCAAAATCAATAGCATGAAGAAATATCAAATACATACGGTAGCTAAGAACTCAAGCAGCCTAGTTCTGTCTTTCACGCTCTTGACGTTGTCTCTCTTCTTCTAAGGACATACGTAAAGCAAGTGCAAGCTCGGGATCTTCATTAGGGTCCATAAACATATCGCCGAAATCATCCTGCTGGCCGCCGGACTCGGATCCTCCCATAATCTGAGAGCGCATGACTGCATCGCTCAGAAGCCCTGGCCCGGGGTTCACGTGCAGTAAATGAGAATTTTCGCCCGAATTGACTGCATTGATGAACTCCTGTAACTTCTCAGCGGAATCATCCTGCTCCTGGCCAAAAAGCACGATGTCAACGGCAATATTATTTTTCTTGATCCGTTTAGCAAGCTTAACGAGATCCCGCTCGTCCTCACTGATGGGAGATGCACAAAACATGAGAATACGCTGGCGTTGGTTTTTATTTTGCCGGTGTTTGAGGGCCAGCGCTGCTACCTGTAATGCGGCCGAGAACCGTGCAGGGCCCGAGATTGTGGTGTCTCTTATTCCGACCAGAAACGCGCCGATATCATTGACAAAAGTCGTCTTAACAATGCCAGCTAGTGTCATGAGACCCACTGTGGATTCGGGATTATCCCGGACCTTTGTTGAGAAAATGAGGTTTGCCGCTTCCACTTCAGCATCAAAGCGGCTAGGGATATAGTCGCCATTGCGCATATACTCGCTTGTATCAAGCACAATCATCGTTGCCTCCAAGACCATGATGTATAATGGGGATAGTGGATGGTGATGTGGTAAGCCAAAGACGAGCCCACGAGAGACTACAAACACCGAAGATGGACGAGGCTATCGCCAAAATAGATGCCGTTTTCGACGAACAAATCAAACAATTACGCTTGCGCGGTGAACAGAGCGCGAAAATCGCTCGCGAACGCATTGAGGCCCGCGTGTCGCGCCTAGATAAAAAGGGGGCCAACAGCCGTGTTGGCGAGGCCCACACGGTTTAAATCAAAATCATCAGATCTCTCCATACACCATGGATATGCTATTTATTAAATATGTACATCAACTAGCTTTGTTCCTCAGGACTTGCTTTGACTTCTGCATCATCAGCAAAAGCCAAAATGTTGGCGACGTATGGGTTCTTATCATCCTCGCTGAGTTTAAGACGTGCGAGACGCTGTTCGCGAAGCTGATTCTTGGGCAGCATACCACTCACAGCCTTTCTAAGAATCTCGGAGCCTCCCTTTCTTTTACGCAGCTCGGCCATGGTCACTTCGTGCAAATTACCGGGGCGTCCAGAGTGTGAACGATACAGTTTGTATTGCTCTTTCTTACCGGTAGCATAAATATGCTGGCAGTTTGTTACAACCACATAGTCACCACAGTCACTACCAGGATAGTAGACCGGCTTGTGTTTACCAATGAGAGAAGTAGCAATAGACGTTGCCAAACGACCAAGAGGGCGTGGGTCATTGGCAACATCTAAATGGTGCCATACCCGGCTAAATCCAAGACCTGTTTTGCCAATATACTTTGACATGAAAATTATAGGTGGCGTTTTCGCCACACGATAATGGTGAAGCACCCCCGTATCCAACCGTTATGCAGCAGTGTTCGACTCTTTTAGTCAAACACTTTGGATATCTTCTGGCAGCCTTTTAGCCACAATTTATCTCATCAGTTCTGGCACAGACTAATAGAACCCCAAATAAACATTTTGCAAGTGTAAATTATGAACTTTCCACAAGTGATTGGGTGCGGGTTTGGTATCTTACTGACAGTCGTTTTTTCATTCTTGACAACGTTTGGAGAGAGTAACCAATGCTCAATGTCGTATTCACGGCCTGTTTACCATAAATTCGAGGTGCCTAGTCCTCACACCACTATGGGAGACCGCTATTCTACCCATCTTTACCGTGAAGGTGGGTTGTCCAGGCATTATGATAGCCCTGACTCGCTGGATGGTACGCCTGTTTTGTTCATTCCTGGAAATGCGGGATCATATAGCCAAGGCCGGTCAATAGCAGCTTTGAGCGCAAATTTGGCAAAGGAAATCGGCTCAGAAACTGGTTTCGATTTTTTCTTGGTCCACTTTAATGAGGATTTCAGCGCTTTTCTCGGCAAAACTCTCACTGACCAGGCACATTATGTTAATGATGCCATTTCTTTCATCTTGGATTTGTATAAGGGAAGGCAAAATCCCCCTCATAGTGTTATTCTGATCGGCCACTCAATGGGAGGTCTTGTGGCTCGTATAATGGTCACTCTGGACAACTATATTCCACACAGTGTCAACACCATCTATACACTCAGTACACCGCATCTTGTTCCACCCTTGACAATGGATCGTGGTGTCACTGAAGTATATGATAAAGTTAACTTGTTCTGGAGGCAAAGCTTTAGACAGCAAGATGATTCCCGTTTAGATGATATGACACTGGTTTCTATCTCAGGTGGACATACTGATCTTCTGGTTCCACCTGAGTTTACCCCGGTTTACTCAATCGTACCCCCCTCTCACGGATTTTCTGCATACTCCTACTCTATACCTAATGTATGGAGAGGCCAGGACCATTTATGCATTGTATGGTGCTATGAATTACGTCAAGTCCTTGTAGAATCTTTATTTGCTGTTGCTGATCCCAATCGTAGACAACGCACAAAATCTCAAGCCGAACGCATTGCCATTTTCGACCATTACCTGAAATCACCACTAGACAACGCGAAACTTATCAATCGTAATAATGCTCTAGTATGGAGGCCAGCTCCGGAAGAAAATGGTATTTTTGACTCCCCAATCGGACCTCTTTCCATCGTGGCTCATAATGATCCCCACCCTGGAAAGATCCAGTTCAATGTCACGGAGAAAGCTTACGTTTCTATTTTCAGACTACTGTTTGGTGTCACAGTTGATGTTAAAACCAAATTTATTGACATTCCATTGCCATCTTTACAGACCAGTCTTTTTGCTGTAAAGGTTCATGTTGAGGCTCCTGCTGATGAGAAACCTATAGCCATTCGTCATTGGGTCCCTAGCACTAGCGAGAGCCGATGGTATGACTCCAGTGTGTCAAGAATATTTTGGTACTCGAGCTCCCCATTTGTTCCTTATCCGGTGCAGAGCCATGACTGCCTGCATCTTCAAGTACTAGCGCCAACTCATGAAAGCAAGGATTCTCCTATCCGTCTGCGTATCAAAATTGATGGATGGGCAAGTTTTGCAAATCTTCTCGTAAGATACAGAACGTTTCCATTATGTTTTCCCGCAGGGATTGTGATGTTAATTGTACTCATTCAAATACACCGCTCAGTTCAAAATCAAAAGTGCGTGCCTTTTAAGCAAGCAATGGATATTTTTGTGAAACAGTATCTCACACTGCTTTTGCTCTTTTCAGCTGCTTCCCAGTATCTTTTGTGCTTCACCGGATTTAGAAACTTTATTCGCGCCTTGCAAATTCCTTCAGAGAGAGCAAATATCAAGTCCCTCAATTCGTTAAAGTATGATATTGTTGATCTCTTTGCAGGCGTAGACGAGCCAGTGCTGATTTTTATTGCTCCAATGCTGCTAATAGTTTCAGTTACAGCTGTAATTGCGGTTGAAGGGCTATTTTCGCTACTGGTCCAGTTTGTGCTAGCACCTATTAATAGGCGCTTGGTTAGAAACACGACCAGTAGCCACAACAAAAGCCGAATTTTAGAGTGCATTAAATGGGCAATTCTCACTGCAATTGTAGTGGCGATCCCACACCAGTGTGTGTTTGTGGGAGCTGCCTTATGGCATATTTTGCAGACTCAGAGTACAGGTGGACTTCGCTATACCGCTTTGATGGTTCTATTTTGGACTTCTATAGTGGATGTTCCAATAGTGGCTGTATGGTTTCGTAACTTCCATTTTCATCTCGAGTGGGAATTGTCTAACTTGATCAACGTTGCATCGGCTGCACCCTCGGTGGCTTTTGTTTATTTGATCAACAAGTCTTCAGTTGATGTTGATGTGCTATCTCTGGGCTCGATTCGCGGGATGCGCATCGGTACATACATTTTCATTGGATATTTTGCATATTATGCCCTTATGCACGGTTTTATGCATACCTTCATGATGCATTATTTTGCTAACTTCTTGGCTGGTTGGCTAATTTTCGTTGTAGGAACTGAAAACAAGCCAGAGAAGAAGGATCTTTAATTTATTGTTCTCCCTTAGGAGCCAGAGTTCACTTGACTTGAAAGTACTCGACCCCTTTGCCTACCAATCTCTATCATCTATAGCTTACTATATCGCTGATGTATACATTTATCATTGTCAGAATAAGTAGTTTCTTAACGATGTATTTCTACTTGTCTAGGGCTTTCGGGCTACCTGGGAGGGCTATATAACCTTGGATTGGTCATCTGATACTCTTCATTAAATTGTACGACATTCTATTGTGAGTAGACGCGGATTACCTACGGTGTTTACTTCTATCAAGGTGTCAAGATAAATTATTATAGCTCATACCAGTGTGCCGAGGATTCTTAAGATGACAAGGGGCGTTTCTTTGTGAGCTTTACATGTAAAACATATCTCTAGGATTTTTATCTACACCTGCTGATTATATAATATTTGAGTTTCCACTTTCTCAGTCCTCACAGCTCGTGCCACTCTTTCAATGGACATTGCATCTTGGAGAAGAAGAGTTTATGCTATACAGTCCGATAGGGTTGCCTGATGTGATGTAAGTGGTGCAATATAGATCTATAAACTTAGATGTATTTATGCCACAAGGTGCAGCATAGGTTAGGGTTCCTAGATTCATCTCACAGCATCACGTCCCCACACTGCAGCTGTTAGTCACACATATATCGGCGCGTGCAGATTGGCCAGCCAAGAATATAAATTTTCAACCGCGAGTCTGAAGCTACGAGTGCCAACAAGAATAAAGAGTCTTAGGATATATTTCAAATAAATAATTAGCGTATTTCCATTTTTGTTTCGGATATTCGAGCCCGGGAACCCTCGGAATTTGTTCGCGTGCCGGGTTGACGTCACGTGGAATGAGGATTCATGAGGTTATTAAAGCGAACTGGCAGAAGCTTTGACAAGCTAATCATGACAAGAACTGTTGATTCAACCACAGATTGTGTTGCCCAAACAATTGGTGGCCTTGTCAGTAGTATTTACGCCATTTCTCGGAAAGTCACTGCTGAGAACGTCGTACAATTGCCTGCCGGTAATGCATTGGGCGCTCTTGCTAGCTTCATAACTCCTGGTGATAGTGTTGCCGCTTTGATCACTTCAGATCAATTGTTTCAGGGTCTCAGCTCGTTCCCTCAAATTCGCAACTCACCTGTTGTTCTGCATGTCGAAACTACCGCAGACTTTGGTGTAATCTCAGCTCTTCGTCACTCTGGTTTTGTTTTTTTGCAAAGTTTCGGCCCAGAAGACGCACAAGACATTGCTGTGGCCGCTCATTTGGTCGCTCTCTTGCTCAACAAGCCCGTTGTCCACTTTTATACCAACGTTGAACGTATCGCGCCCCTCAATTGGTCTTCTGAAACAATTGCCAATGTATTAGCCAAGGTGGCAGTCGAAGGTGTCGACGTAGCTACACTTCATGGTAAGGAGGCCGATAAGACTAATAAGCTCTCTGGTTTCGATGCTATTACGAAAGCCCTGAAGCTTGTAGGAGATGCCTATCACCCCTTTGAGTACTTTGGCTCCAAATCAGCAATAGAGGCCATCATTGTGATGGGTAATGCTGAGCCGTTCATTAGCGCTGCTGAATCCAGCAACGTTGGTGTAATAACAATCCGTGCTTATGCACCTTTTAATGCTGACGCGCTTCTAAAGACTCTCCCTAGTTCAGTCAAGACACTTTATCTTCTGGACCAGACTTTTACTACCACGACTACTTGGTTACCCCTCCTTCAAGATGTTCTGTCTGGTGAGCATTTAGCATCCATTGAGAAGGTTGTCTCGTTCCAGCTTGGCGATGTTGCCGATGGTGATGCCGCCCAGGTCATCAAAGATATTCAGCTTGCTTCAAAAGACGATGAATCTAAGCAAGGAAGTTTTGTTGGCACTCCGTTCTCTCAGGCCATTAAGCAAAGTAGCGAAGATATCCAAGGCGCCTATAATCTCGAGACCGCTTATTATCAAGTTCTTGGTCAACTATTTCCTGAGCTTACGGTCCTCAATAATAGTGACAAGCCTACTGCATCTCTCGAAAATTTGCCCGAGTATGGCTTTGGCTCTTTCCTTGCAAACCGCGAACAGTCCAAGAGTAATTGGATAATTGGCTCTGACGCCTGGTCCTACGACTTGGGTAACTCTGGTCTTTACAATGTTCTTCGTTCTGGTGCCAACTTGAATATGCTCATCATCGACTCAAAGCCACAGGCTCAAGTCAGAACTCCTGGCCAGCATAAAAAAGATATTGGTTTGTATGCTATGGGCTTCCACAATGTTTATGTTGCCTCGGTTGCTATCTACTCTTCGTACACCCAGCTTTTGCAAGCGTTTATTGACGCTGAGAAGTTTGAGGGCCCCTCCATTGTTGTAGCTTATTTGCCCTATACTGATGCCACCAGAGATGATGCTCTTGCAGTTCTCAAAGAGACCAAGCGCGCTGTTGATACTGGTTATTGGCCTCTCTACCGCTACAATCCCAAGCTGAACGATGAGCAACAGTTTACCCTCGATTCATTCACCATCAAGCAGAGTCTTCGTAAGTTCTTGGACCAAGAAAACAAGCTCACTGTCCTCAGTCGCAAATCACCCCAGTTTTCTCGTGATCTAGAGGGAGGTCTTGGTGCTCAAGTCCGCCGTGATCAAGCCAGGAAGGCCCGCGAAGCCTATTTTGCTCTTTTAGATGGCCTTAGTGGCCCTCCACTCACTGTTTTGTTCGCATCAGATGGAGGTCAAGCCGAAAATGTAGCCAAACGCATTGCCACCCGTGCCAAGGGTCGTGGCCTGAAAGCAACTTCCAGTGCTTTCGATGATTTTACTGCTGGTGACCTGGCCAAGGAGCAGAATGTACTTTTCATTACCTCAACTGCGGGCCAAGGTGAGCTCCCTCAAAACGGTCGCAATCTTTGGGAGGAACTGAAATCTGGCGAGTATGATTTCTCCAATGTGAAGGTAGGTGTTTTTGGTATGGGTGACAGTCAATATTGGCCCCGCAAGCAGGATAAGCATTACTACAATAAGCCTGCCAAGGACCTTGCTAAGCGCCTTTTGGATTTTGGTGCCCAAGAGCTAGCTCCTTTAGGTCTAGGTGACGACCAAGATGCAAACGGCTGGTCTACTGGATACGAAGAGTGGGAGCCTCTTGTTTGGACTGCTATGGGTGTCGATTCTGTCGGTGCTGCTGAAGAAGCCGCGCCAATCACTAATGAGGTTATGAAAATTAACTCCAACTATTTGCGTGGCACAATTGCAGCAGGTCTGAAAGACACCTCTACTGGTGCTATCTCCGCCGTCGATCAGCAAATGACCAAGTTTCATGGTATATACATGCAGGATGACCGTGATATTCGCGACGCCCGCAAGACTGAAGGTTTGGAGCCCGCATACTCTTTTATGGTTCGCGTGCGTCTTCCTGGCTGTGTTGCAACCCCCGAGCAATGGCTCAAGATTGACGAACTCAGTGATCAGCGTGGAAACGGTACCTTCAAAATTACTACGCGTGGTACTTTCCAGCTTCACGGTGTCATCAAGGAGGATCTCAAGCCTGCCATCCGTGGTATGAACTCTGTCTTGATGGATACCGTTGCTGCCTGTGGTGATGTTGATCGTAATGTTGTCAGCGCTGCTTTACCCGGTAATGCCAAGGTCCATGAACAACTTTACAAGGCCTCATGGGCTCTCTCAGAGCATCTGCTCCCTGAAACAACTGCATATTACGAGATATGGCTCGAGGGTGACGACCCAAGTGATGAACATGGCGTCCGTGAGGTGTGGGATAATCGTGAAGAGGGACCCAAAAAGAAAACAAAGGAGCTTGTCTCGCAAGCCCACTTTGAGGACCATGAACCCCTTTACTCGAACATATACCTTCCTCGTAAGTTCAAAATTAATATTGCTGCCCCGCCTTATAATGATGTTGATGTTTATGGTCACGATATTGGACTCATTGCTATTGTCGACGAGAATGATAATGTCGTCGGTTATAACGTTAATGTCGGTGGTGGTATGGGAACTACTCACAATAACAAGAAGACCTATCCCCGCACTGGTAGCCTTATTGGCTTCGCCCCTGCTGATAAGATTCTCGAGGTTTGCGAGAAAGTCATGCTTGTCCAGCGTGATAATGGTGACCGTTCGAACCGTAAACATGCTCGCCTCAAGTACACCGTTGACACAATGACCGTTCCTGGTTTCAAGGCCGAGGTTGAGAAGTATTTGGGCTATAAGCTTGAGGCTCCTCGCAGCCATTCTGCATTCAAGACTAATGTCGACACGTATGGCTGGGTTACAGATGAGAAGGGATACCATCATTTCACCACATTTGTAGAAAACGGCCGTGTCGAGGATACTCCTGAGCTCCAGCACCGCACCGGCTTCCGTGAGATTGCCAATTTCATCCGTAATTCAGAGGCCGAGTTCCGTTTGACTGCTAATCAGCACATTCTTGTCTCCAAGATCACTGACAAGCAGCTACCCAAGGTTAAAGAGATTCTTGCAAAGTATAAACTTGATAATATCACTTTCTCTGGCCTTCGCCTCTCTTCACAGGCCTGTGTTGCTTTCCCAACTTGTGGCTTAGCCATGGCTGAATCTGAACGCTATCTACCTGTTCTTATCACCAAGCTTGAGAGTACCTTGGAGGAGTTTGGTCTCCGTCATGATTCAATTGTAATGCGCATGACTGGTTGTCCTAATGGATGTGCTCGTCCTTGGCTCGCTGAGATCGCCCTTGTCGGAAAAGCGTACGGTGCCTACAACCTTTATCTGGGTGGTGGACACGTTGGCGAGCGCTTAAACAAGCTTTATCGTAGCTCACTAAAGGAGGATGAGATTATCGAAACTCTTACTCCTATGTTCAAGGCTTGGGCACTCGAGCGCGAGGAGGGTGAGCCTTTCGGAGACTTCGTTGTTCGCAAGGGCGTCATTTCCGCTGTTAAGGAGGGCTTAGACTGGTGGAACGACGTTGAGCCTGGTCTCGAGGAGTAAAAAATGTCTATAAACCTAATCAATTTCGTACAGTAACTATTATCACACTGCACCGCCAACTCATGTCACTAAGGTGTTCTCAGGGCTTGGCTGAAGTTTTCATAGATTTGAAAACATCCGAAAACAGAACGGTGCTCCATTGCAGGGAATCGCAAGCCGGGTGAGAGCGCGACGTCCTAGCAACTAGACCATAACGGGATTAAGGGCAACAGGGTAAATTAACTCTCCCTTGGAACCTAAAGACCCTAGTGCGAGACCCGTTAGTTGATGCAGATGACAAGCCTTTATATATCGGTTACAACAAATTCAGTGTCGAGTCGAGTATCAGAATTGGTGTTCATGTTTTTTTCATCCTGCTCATTTGGACTGTCACTTGGGAACGAACCTTACCGTGACATAATTTCATGGGCACCGAATTTGTCGGGCTAGGTAGCATTAATGATCCTCGTATTGCTTCTAGGGTATCCTGGACTGCCAATGAGATTGACTTATTTTATAAATTGCTTGCAACCCGAAAATCTGATCCCAAATACATTGCACAGGCCATGAACAAATCTTACCTCGAAATCCAGGCCCGATGTGACTATCTCGATACTCTGGCAAAGCATGTGGGGCCGATTGATCGTAAGATTATTCCTTATTCCCATGAAATCCCTGATTTTTGTCCCGATTTGGGGCTCGTGGAGCTCATGGAACCTGAGCCCTCGAGACGGGCCTTGACTGCTCGAGAAGATGCCCTTCTATTTTCGGGTCCATCTTTGAACGCATTGAATGAGTCCAAGTGGAGGAAATTTTGTAAAGAAAGGTGTGATGAGCATGCAACTATTTGCCGCCGGGAGATGCAGGATGAGTTTCTTGATAGAGCTAGGCTATTCCTAATAGATACCATCACTGATATCTGTAACCAAGGAACAACGGATAAAGTTGGCCGTCATCGTGTTTTAAGTTATTTGGATGCGAATTTTCCACACCTTTTGGTGGGTTCTGGCGCATGCGCAGAGCCTTGTAAAAGTTCTCAAGATAGGACGGAGCCCAACACAGAAGTGGCTCCCGAGAGTGATGTCTCTATGAGTATTAATCCATTAAATTATCAAGAATCGGTCGAAAAGGTAGCATCTGACCTCGAAAGCTACCCTAATATGGTTATGGAGCTTGAGGAAGAAAACGCCCTTGATGAGCTTGACGAACATAATACTAAAAGGTTCTTGGAAACACTAGCCGGAACTAACCCTTCACCTGCCAAGGTATACGTATCAATGGCAGAACTAGACTACCTTAAGCGCCAATTTCGTGAGTGCAGTTTTCTAAGGGACCAGGACAAGGTGTGTTTTGCCTGTGGGCTGAGGGGCGGGCGCCGCTACAGTAACGGTGAACGTGGTCTAGATGTACTGTGCTACAATTGCGAAAATTGGGTAGATCGCAGGCAAAGACAGGAAGCTAAAACGTTAAGCGCTCAAGAAGTCCTTGATGCACGCTTCCCTCTTCACGTACACCTAAAATCGTGTGACTTGTGCGGAAATTTTGATGACTATGAGTATCGCAAAGGTACGACGCCTTTTGAGAATGTTTGTCGTAAATGCAGCCTGTGGATCATTCATAATGGCCCAGTCTCAGTCGAAGAAGTTGGCAAGTATTTTCACAAGGGTCCTCATGATTTCCCAAATAAAGCATCCGTTTTTCGTTTAAGGTAAAGCTGATGCATACACTCTTCTCATAGCGTCAAAATCCACTGCTGTTTATTCCGTTCACACACGGTCACCGCGCCAAAGAACTCTTATACACATTACACCCTGACTATACTTTAGTTCGTCTGAAATGTTTGCACATTCTTATTTATTCACCTGCTTATCACTTCGAATTGAGAATCGCTTAACAGCAAGGCCTCTGCTTGCCCCACCAGCCACCTTATCATTCTGCTAACTCCATTCACGCATCTGATATAGATTGAGGATAGATCACTATACTTTTTGCCGACTGATGCATCTCAGACGGTAGCCCTTCTCACCAATTATTTACCTCAAGAGTCGCAAAAATTTAGGACTTGATCTCAGCCCAGATCTATTTTAGTGGAGTGAGCTGAAAGCGAAGCTCTTAAAGATTTAATTGTCACAGCGAACCGATTTTAGACATTGGCCAAACAGCTGATCTACTACTCTCGTAACAGAGGGTCTTTACCAGCAATCAAAGTAATCTCAGCCACTTATCAACTAGGCGAGGGATCAATCGTACTGTTCTGGTTTTCATGAAGATTAGCAAGCAATATAGCTACCGAAAAAAATGACGACACCAGCAGGACTCGAACCTGCGCGGGAAAATCCCAAGAGATTTCTAATCTCTCGCCTTAACCGCTCGGCCATAGTGCCTTAAATGTAATTTTTGTCAAGTTTTTATTATATTCTAAGCATAAAAAAAACATGCTTGACTTCTATTGTCGTTTCTCTGGCTCTCGCTTAAATCACTCCAAAACTTTGGTTGTTGCGCCCCGAGAGGCCCCGAACTATTTCCAAGAGGTCCCGGCCTATCTCTCATGCCCAGTTATCGACCCTGCCAAGGAAAAGTTTAAGGTACTTGGCGTCTATCTCCATCAAGGTGGAGCATCGGATCAATGGGACGATCTACTGGTATCGGTTCAGCGCACAACAAAGTTGTACCGCATGCACGGCATGTCCGCGCATATGATCGCACATTCATTAAATACCTACATCTTTTCTAGGTTGATTTATGCGTGCGCGATCCACAAGCCCCCGCCCTCGTTTGAAAAAAAGATTGCTAAAACGATCAATATAGCAATGAGAGGCGGCAAGTCCCGACGCGCTTTTCCCACGCGCCTCCAACATTTACCTGTAAATCAAGGTGGCATAGGTCTTCTCGACCTGAAGGAAGTGATAAAGGGACGTCAGGCTATGCGGTGGTCAAGTCTTGTCACCACGCAGAGTTTTGCTCGCACAGTTGTTCTTGGCTGCGTCCAACAGCACATCCTAGACTCTTTAGATGGGTTGTGCTTTGCGCGCCCGTTTCAGTATTGGGACCAACCAAACGAGCGAATTAAAGCAGAGGGCTACTTCTTTTACCCTTGGCGCTTTTCCTCTGCAACAACTCCTTGGTTACCACACTTCGCCCTCCGCGACGCAAGAGAGGCAATGGGCGACTTAGTGGTGCCAAAATATCCGAAGCAGGAAACCATGTTGAAACTTTCCATGCAACAGGATTACCGC